>OX411306.1:42489287-42655497 GCA_948150685.1 Rhaphigaster nebulosa
TCGTATATGCTAAAGCAGTTATGATTCTCATCAAATTAGTTCAGTGGCCAAGTATATGTAATCATGCAAAGTATAGTTTTTAATTTTGGGTATGTAAAAAATACTCCTACAGTTTCTTACAGAGCACAAAATTTACTACATTTTATTCTAGTAACTCCGAGGTACCGAACAATAGATCCACAGGGTTTAAATAAAAATTGCAGAAGTTACAATTTCCTTAATTACCTTCAATGGCAAAAAAGAGCACCTCTCATTGCGGTCGTGCTTAAACGTTGTAAAGTAGAAAGTCATTGCCAAACATCAGTGGAATAAATTAATTATATGATATGATCTATTATGATTTTCGTAAATTTTACAAATTTATTTTACACATTTGTGGATCTGTATTGTGGTAATTCGGAGGTTTGAAAAGTAATGTATTTAGTGTAAATTGTAGTAAGTTTTGCAGTCTAATAAAAATTGTTGAAGTTTTTTTTACAGGAAGCACCTGAAACCAGTTATTGAACAAATATGAGCGTCAGATTGAAGAACTTGGATTCTTAACAAGGGCCTTTGTACAACGCATCCAAAACTACTTAACATTTCGCAAAGCAATAAAGAATAGAAAAAATAATTTTGCATTCCTATTGTAGTTTTTCAGGTTTTATGGGATTTGGTTGGTGTGGTGTAAATATGGAAGCTCTAAAGTTAAAGCCTAATTAGTAAACAATGACTGAAAACAAAAATCTCACTCCCTTACTTTTTATTTAAATTATGAAAATAATAAAGTATGCATGGTATGTAAAGCTTTCTTCTATACTTTATTCTATATTTCTGTTATTCAGTTAATTTATTGATAAGCTAAAATTAATTATCTGATAAGATTTGTCAAAATTTAATAATAATAATGTAATAATGTAACTAAAATTGATTTAAACTAAAAATATTTCAATAAAACTACACATTTTTTTTATTGTTATTAGCTCCTTGTGATATTATCTCATTCTGACTCCCCCACTCTACTATGCTCATTCCCTGACACCCACACTCACCCCCAAGTATTTTGAAAATTGGAATATTTTGATTTATTCCGTTCTAGATACAATTATGATGGGTATTTTGACAACAGTATCTGAAATGCAGTTAAAACAATTTTTATAAAAATACAGTGTTATCCTGGAGTAATAAAAAAATTATCAGAAAATCATTCAATATTCGAAGAAAGGCCCATATACCATTTTATTGAGAACTGGTGTTCCTTAATATAGATATAATTTAAACAGTGACTGAAGAAAATACTGCTAATTTAATGACAAGAGGAGCATATATATTGTACAAAAAATGTTCTGAAGATGGGATTGATGTTCCGAAACGTCAGGAAAGAAAACAGAAATTTCATGCATGCTATGTATACCTTAAAATCAAGAAGTGGGAATCTCAATAAAATTAATTAGATAATCCAACTTTTTTTATTGTATGCCATTAGTAATCAATAGTAGAAGAGCTCTCTAATATGCACAAGTTGACGGAGGGTAACGTCAACGACCTCTCATTTATTCAGTGCACCTTTCCCAATGATGAAGGGTTTTACTAAAGCTTTCTCCTACTCTTCACCATCAGGTTCCCTCAGGGTTTACCACCTGCGTCATCGAGGATCCTTAGCGAATCCAGTTACCCAGGCGGTGGTCTTGCCATATCCTAACTCTTGCTTACGTCGGCACCGTCTTTTCCTCATCATTACCCCCAACTTCTTTACCTCCTCAAAACCTGTTCACCCATTTCGCCAACCTTACCTTTCGCGATCATACTGACGCACTTGCTACGTCCATGGCCTTTTTTCGGCTTTTTGATTGATTTATGGAAAGGATTTTCAAAAGACGTATTTCACAACAGATTACTTGGACCTAATTTGTCTTTTAAGTATTCCTAAATAGTTATGAATTCAGTTAATGTGGCAAAGCCTAGTGTTAACGGTAGAAAAGAACGATAATGAATAACAGTTTCGAAACTTTAAATTATCGAAACTTGAAATAAAACAACATTTAAAATAGAGCAAAACCATACTGCTTGAGTGAAAACCTACCATGAATAATTTAAATTTTAGAGGAACAATTTGAAACAATTCTTTCATTTTTTTAACAGCGCTATTTACAGTATCGCTATAATTAAATTTGTTTGATAATTTTTCTCGTAAAATAAATTTATTTTAAAAATAAAGTTAAGCTGGAAGTCATTATCCAATTACAAATAACTTTACTGATGTAACGACGCTGAATATAGAAAACATCCGCAATTTTTTTAAAGGATAGACCTGACGAAATATTTGCATTGATATCGATATTATATTTTAACTATTTTTTTAATCATTCAAAAGAAGAGCCTCAAATTCCTCTTGATAGAAGCATTAGGCCAATTATCTACTACTACCAAATTTTAAATTTGCTTAAACAACCAAAATACTTTGAACATGTAGTCTTTTTGTTTGCATTGGGTTTCTATATTCTCTGTTATTATTCTATTATCCTATATTCCCAGCTACTGACAACTTAATTAAATTGTTTTTGTTTTTTTTTGTGATCAAAACTAGCATATATCTCTATTATTTTTATTTGATTAACATTTTTACCCCCCAAAAAACCAATGTTTCGAAATTTTCTTTTATCTTTAGAGTTTTCTTACTTTCTTTCTTAATTATGCCGTTTTTTTTAATATAAAATAGTTGGCTGTAACTCCCTCAAGTCTGTTTTTTCCACAAGTAAATTATTTCGTCTATTACGTTCAAAAACTTTTAAAAATCATTATTACACTAGGGATTGTCTGCTATGACTCATATCGATATCAAATTGTATAGCAGTCATAGAAGACATTCCCTAGTGTAATAATGATCTTTAAAAAAAATTGGAGGTAATAGACGAAATAATTTACTTATGGAAAAAACAGACTTTAGCGAATCCAACTATTTTATACGGGAAGAAAACAGCATAATTAAGAAAGAAAGAAAGAAAACCCTAAAGATGAAAGAAAATTTCGAAATGTTGGTTTGTTTTGGATAAAAAATGTTAATGCTATAAAAATAATAAAGATAAATTAAGGGAAGTTGTGTTTGTTCACAAAATAACAAAACGATTTAATTTAATAATATAAACGTCCGATAGTAGTAGAAATTATATAATATAAACTACTGACAACTTATTTTTGTAAGGCTTTCGTATTAGTATATAAGATAACGGTGACATTTTAAGTCCTGAATTTAAAAACTTACAATTGGGGTCAGTCCTATTTTATTTTTACTTGAAATATAGTATATACATTCTTCACTTCTATGTTTAATAGAAATAATAGCGGGAAAGTAGCAGTACGACGGAGGTAAGTGTTACACTCGTACATGGTATTGAGTTGTACAAGGTAGAACATGAGGTATTTTTACTAGGTGTGAATAGTGTTGCCTCACGGCTGTTTGTTTCGTGCGGCATCTCCGAGACCACTGAAAAACGATATGGATAAATTATTTTAGTAGTATTTTCTTATGTTTTGATTTACTTGGTAAGGTGGAGAGAGAGAGATACTACCGGATTCAAGGGATGGCTTTCGGAGTGAAACCCTCAAAACAAAATTTAAAATTTAATTTTTTTTTACATTTGTCTATTTGGGTCCATTATCTGAGCCAAATAATTAAACAATTACAATAATACCGTAACTGTTCATTATGTTATCTGCTTATATATTACATATTATAGTATATTGTCATTTTAAATCACAACGCATAACAAAAAAATCTTTGTTAATGTAGGCTTACAAATAAACTTTATTTCTCATGATGCATCATTTGAGTTAACTATTTACGATAATAGTACCTTGCTTAAAATTATATCAATATTTACTGGTACAAATAATAAACAAATACGATTGAGCGAGTAGTGTCTATCTAAATTATGGTTTAAAAACTACTTCAGCTACTAAATGTAAGCAGGTGTCAAGATAAAATAAAAAATATTAAGTATAATAAAAAATAAAAGCTTCAGAACTGAATTTCTAATTATTCAAGTTCACTGCCTCAAATGGTATAAAAAATGCAGTTTTTAACAGTGACCTTCAAAAATTTTCTGGGGAAGGACCCCCCAGTTGCAATGAGACTCCCCAGATCTTCAGTTTTAGCTCCCCAAAATCAAATCATGGATCCGCTACTGGAGGAAGATGATAAGGGGTCTTTCGTCTCACATATAGAGTCGTCTGCCTGACACTACCATTTTGAGGGATTTCGTGATTTCGGACTAAATAAATAACGATCTTTCCACTTTGCCGAGAATATAACATTTAAGATAACCTGCACTTCTTGCCCTAGCTTGAGCAGATATGAACGCAAAATACCAGTAATTACAATATTATCATGCTAAATCCCTGAAACACGAGTTCATCAGCGCAGTTTTCAAGTTATGGGTCAGTCATTATGTAATGCAACAGTTAAGCACACAAAGTGATGAGAAGCGTGCTGGAGGAAGCCTTGAAGCAGCTCCACTGAATTAAATACGACCAAGAGGCGGTGCCATATCTCTTTGTGTTCTATAGCTCAGGACAATTGTTAATCCAACCAGCCTCGGGGCCACTCGGCAATTTCCGCCATGTCGATCCGAGTGCCTCAGATGTGATTGATGGCAATAGTTCTGTTGGTAAAGAGGAAGCTCGCTGGAGCAAGGTCGCTCTTTGTGTCCTGCGTCCTCTCTGATCCTTTTGGGCTCCATGTCCTTATCTATTGTCTCTGATTGCACGTCCTTAATGTTCCTTTTCATTTACTATAATTACAACCCATTACATTGAAAATAAAATCAAAAACTTTAATGCTGTGTTTGTGTCTTTTACCATAAGCCATCAGTGAAAATTAGTAGAAGAAACGATTTAGTATCCACTTGATACCCTCGTTTCATGATCTTCTGAGACCTAGATATATTCGAGATGAACAGAACTGCTCTTGAAAATTTGCAGGGATCAAATCAGAATGAATAACTCATCACGAAGAGCTGTTCACGATCTGACTCAGCAAAAAAAAGAGGGATGCACCTTGATTCACTGAAATAAAATTTCGCTTAGGAAAACTACATGTGATAAGGGGGAGGGGGTCAGAGGAGAGGATGAAAGTTTATACACTGAAAAGAATTTTTGCTTAGGAGAATTACAAGTGATGACGGGGAGAGAGGAGGGGAATGAAGGTTGATTCACTGACGAGAGCTTTCGCTTGAGGTGTATTAAAAAGTGATAAAGTGGCTTTTAGTGTATATCCAAGGTGAATCTTCCAGTGTGAATCAACTAGAGTAAATCATTCTTCTATACATATCTTCATCTAGTTCTATACTTTTAATATATAATTATTATATATAAATTCGACAACGAACCACCTTGTGTTTCACCTAGAAAGTGATCGCTCATCCACTTCACATTAATTTTATCCAAGCAACAAACAGGCATATAATCGATTTCAAGAGAAGCCCGTCGACCTCCGTACGGTTTTTCAGCATGAATAAATAAAAACTGTCATCATAAATGAAAACGGTTTAACTTGAGCAAGCTGTGTCTATGATTGAATAGATCGGCGATTTCTTGTGTACCAACTCATATTTAAGAGCAAGTTCTCATTTGTATTCACATTGAATCGTGATCGGGTACTCAAAATCAATAATCGGCTACTTTTTTGAAGCAATTATTCTACTTTGTAGCTTCACTTTATTCACATCTAACCATAGCATTTGCTCATCTTCTTAACGAAAAAGAACGTACTCGGTTATTCACTTCACCGACTGACTTCCTTTGGAATTTCTTTTTTACTTTCCCTTATCTATATATGAAGAGGACGTGACGGCCGAGTACGTTGGGGCGAGGGTCCCAGAGTGCCCGGTTCGGAACGTTGTGGGTTCGATTCCCACCTGGGTCGGTTACAATTCATTTCGTGGCGATCCCGCGAAATGAATCTTGGCACTCCCACTCTGGTTAGTACGGGACGGTGACGTAAAAGTATAAGGCCCACTTGCCGGATTAGTTCCCCCCACCAATACCAGCACTAGTAGCAGTATCTATATATGAAATATATAGTAAGGGGAAGTATTGCAATCGTGAAAATTCTTGAATTCGTATTTTCAGCGAAAATACACGTTTTAAGGTTCCCTGCGTCCAAATAACCAAGTCTCGCAAAATAGTCTGTGTGTCAAATTCGACTTACCGGAAGTGCCACTTTATATAATCGATTTTACACTTCTTTACAATTTTCTCGAAAACGGCTCTAGCGATTTTGATGAAACTTGCCTAAATTATTGTTTAAAGGCCTTTTTCGTACATGTAGTACGTCGCCGAGGAAATGCAGGGAAAAAAGTGATAATGAAAAGAATATTTTATTTGCGCATGAATTAAAAAGTATGCATTTTATGGTAAATTATGTGTAGAATTGTATAAAAGGTAAATAAATTATCTAAAAACAAAACAAAAAAAGATTCATCAAAAACGGACCAGTATAAGCTTTGACTGGATCCCAAATATTGACTGGATAGTCATTTGGGATCCAGTCATAGGGAGACCAGAAAAGGATTTTGGTAGAAAGTTTTAGAGGAGTCCTGAAAATTTTCTCATAAATTTTTCTCCGATTTTTTTTTTTACCTTTAAAGCCACGTATTTTTTTAAATAAATTCATTTTATATTGAAACAAAGAAAAGTAAATGCAATTTTAATTCTAATGATTTTTTTGTGTGTGACTGCTCCGTTTTCATTTTACGTGAAATGAAGAATCCCTAAGACATTTACTTACTGGCTTTAAAGGACATAAGAGCGCATGAAAACGAATAGCTTTTGTATTCACCTAATGAAATAATTCAGAACATCTCTGAAATTCATTTCTCTTTCATTCTTCTTCGTCTTATGTGGCGCTACGTCCCGCGTGGGGACAGGGTCTCTTGCAGCACAGACCACCAGAGCCGATCTGTGCTACCGCTTTCCAATTCCGAATCCCAAACATGGATTGGGCATCCTCAGGTACACCATCCACCGCAATTTTGTCTGACGCTTCTTCGTATGCCATTTCTTCCTGTAATCATTCTTGAGCCACTGTCATTTGTCACATCGTGGATACTGTGCTTATCAATAGTTAGCTGGAATAAGACTCTTTTCCAGCTTGAGCATCAATTATAATTTTCATATCTACTTCTGGAAGCTGATCAAAAGAATGCTCTAGCATGCTATAAAATTGCTCTTCATCCTCTTCTTCAGAAACATTGGTAGCAGTGTTTACGCTAATTAAGCTGTAATTTCGGAATATCCCTTTAATTGGTATGCAGCATATTCTAGGATTGACAGGCATGAAATCTTATACGAGCTGTGTCTTCTTCTTATTTATTATAAATCCTGTCCCAAAGATGTGGTTACTATCATCGCAGATGGTGTAGTTATTTTTAATAAGCATGCCTCTCTATCCAACTGATCTTCTGGACGGCAGCAATGTCAAATTTGAAGGCCCGTAGTTGGTGAAAGGAGCTGTTGCAAAGCTCCTGTTACAGGTGGCTAGTTTGAAGTCCATTAGACGAGCATTATATCGGTTACCAATGTACTGTCCGGCTGATATTTATTGGCTCTAGTTACCCTTAGCTCACTTTGCCGTCCGGAGCCACAACCTAGGAGAGGAAATCCTAGGGTATTTACTGTGCTACTTTAGTCTGTTGGTGTGGTGGAGGGGGGATGTGGTGTGTTGTAAGTAGTATAAATGTGTAAGCGTTAGTTTACTGTTCACCCAACCTGGAGGACCAGGGGTTATCTGCGGTACAATGATGGAGCCACCTCCAACTAGGGTTGGGACATCGAAAGGAAAATTCGATATTAAAAATCGATATTCGATATTTTGATATATTGCAAAATCAAATATCGATATCCACCGATAATCGCTAGAAAAATATCGATATATCGAAAGGAAATTTATCGAAAGGAAATGGATGAAAAAGCAAAGAAAGTGTATAAAATGAGTATAATGTTAAACTGTGAAGAAGGTTATGAAATAATATAATGATTATTATTTATAAAATAATATTTTTATTAGCCAACACAAGTTGTAGATGCATTATTTCGCCATTTTAATGCATTAATCATCGTACATCAATTTATTCTTCATCTCCTTTTTTTACGGAGTCAAAATTTCCTCGTCAGTTAGGACCCAAGCTACTGCTGAACCTTCGTCAAAATAGGCGAAATCTCGAAAAGTCATGGGAGTTCTTAATTTTGAGGTAGGTGATTCCCATCCTTGATGCTTTCTAAGAGTTGCATCACTACTTCCTTGTGTTAAATGTCTAAAATCGTTTAATTATGGTCAAGTTTGGAGATTGTAACTTAGAGGTTGTGCTGGGAGGCAAAAACAGAAGATAAACATCGCTGAGTGATGTGGTACTGTGTGGGCCATACAATTATCAATAAATAGTTGAAAATGTTCGCTGCTTTTTATTAAATGAAATATGAAATACGAAAATTTCACTTAGATACATGTTTTTGTGTTTGCACGATAGGTGTTCGGTAAAGTTTTTGTTTATAAAGCACTTTGCATTCGCGGATTTGCCATTCATGAGCGAACTTAATTTTTCAGATCAATCTATGTTGTCGGCTAACAGTGTGGTTACAGGTTTTTTCGCAATTTTATTTAAAGAGAACTGAATAGATAAAAAAAAAAGGGGGGGGAACCGACCGAAATTCATAGAAACGATTCCTCTCTCACTCACTCACCTCTCCTCATGAAAAGATTAAGAGAATATATCGGTTTTTCAACTCCGACATATCGATATATCGCGTGTCGATATTCCAATCTAACCTGCAACTCTAACGATCGACACTATTCCAATAGTGGAATTTATAAAATAGTCATCACTTAGTATACCCACCCATATTTATTTATATGCCCATCATAAAAAATTAAAATAAAAATCATTGCGCTAACTGTTGGAAATCTGCCAGCAACAAGGAAAATCTGTGCTCATAGATAGTGGAATTCGATTCAGCATATGCATAAATTATCCATAAAGTATAGTGAAAATCTATTGGAGTGCATGATGAAGGCATTGATACGTTAACTATTACTCACATTTATTATCATCTATAATTCTCACTGGTGAGATAATTCATAACGCTATGTCATTCAAATAAAGTAATAAGGATTACATCATAAGAAAATGAAGGGGCGCGTTCCGTAATTGAACATAAGATTGTTAGGTATGGGGATGATATAACATTCTCTGAATGTAAAATGATCGAAATAAAGAAAGCTTCCAAACTATCTGATATTCTGAGAAGATACACAAAGCAATTTAGAAGATTGGTTTAAGTGCATGTTAATTAGCATAAATATCGAAAACATTCTCAAAAGAAGAAAGAATTGAATACTACTACTACACGACAATTGGGCTGTAATTTCAATATGGGCTTAAGTGCATAATGTGAATAATGTTTTAATAACTTCAACATGATGTCTAGAATATCACTACAAAATCCATTTCCAATCAAGCAATATACGATCATCGTTAGAACGTCTGTTTTTGTATCCTCGTATCACCGTAGAGGTACTATAACGGAACTAGGAGAAGGTTGGGACAGGACAATCAGATGCATCGAAGAAACAACCAACGGACCACACGCTATCAGCGAGTTCAGGATACTTGCTCTCTAACCGAATATGTATGTGTTCAAAGGATACGATAAAGGTGAGAGTATGATCAGACAAAGGAGAAAGCACATGTGTGTCTATTAGCATACAACTCAACCTTATTATTTTTTGCACTTTAATATTTATTTTATTTATTTCCTAACGCAGGCATAGGTGTTGGTTTTTAATTCATTCTTTTGTTTTGTTTTTTATATCAAGACCAATAAAGTGCTCTATACAAAATGAGCCCTTCTCCCATCAAAAGGGCATGTTAGTAGTTATGATGTTTCTTTAACCAAAATGGAATAATATGATACTATTGGCTACAAATTTTCAATACTGGTTTCTGAATAACTTGTTGGCATACTGAGATGCAAGATGTAGGGAGTTGTTTGCCTCACTTTTGGAGCATCTGCTGGTCTTGTAGCTACAGCCTCAATTATTAAAATTATATTTAGGAACCAGCAGATTATTCGAATAACAAGAATAATAACACTGAGCACAGTTCTTAGCCTTACCCGAGAAATTCCAGAAGGTTTTTAATCATGTATACAACCGTACTTTTATTTAGTAGAACCCGATGACCGGTTGCGACGACAGATTCCCAATTGGTATTGGGCTTATTGATCTGATTTTTTTATACAAAAAATAAAAATCATGTTTTATCATGTCCGCCATTTTATATTGAGATTGTAGATAACAGTTTAATACTGCTAAAAACTTGTTTAAGTCTCTAGAGAACATATTAGTTTTGGTATACATTTTTTTAGCCGTTTTTCTATGAAAAGTGAACAGAACAGCTAGATTTTTGATCCTCCGTCATACTGTTTCAAGTTGACGGATGTCTGGTTCATATTACATATTTAAAATCTTCTTACGATAGGAAATTAAATTAATTTTTTTTTCATATCTAAATTACTAACAAAAAAATTGTAAAACTTTCAATTGATACAAGTTAATATGCATATACACATAATGACAAAAATATCATTTTCGTAAAAATGACAGTTAGTCAATTTGCAAATTGAAAGGCTCATGTATAACTTTATAATATAATTAAATGTGAATAAATAATGCATGTTAAGAAAATAATTCGTCAAAATAAATATCATAAAAGGATCATACCCTGTCAGTACTTATGTTCAGCTAAATCATACCTTTGGTCTAGGACAAAAGACATCTTCTCCAACTGAGATATATTTAAGGACACTTTAAAATACTTACTGGTTATTCTAAATAAATATTATTTCAAAATGATGCAAAAATTCATGTGCAATAATCACCTGAATCTGCTGAATATTCACCTTGCATTCATGATTCATATTAAGATACCATGTTGAGTAGTATATCTCATTTAATTATTTATCTAGATTATGAAAACACGGGATGAAAGGAGATTAAACTGTGTGACAACTTAAAGCAATAAATCGTATATAAACATTTATGATCGAGGACAACCTTGTTTATGCTAATAGTTCTGTTATCCAAAGTGCATACTTCTTCGTTCTTTAAATTGATTCTTCTTGGTTACCTGAAGGACACAGGTGATTTATAGTTTTTGATTTTGACGCCCTTTACTTTTCAGGACTCTTGTAATGCATCAAAATGGCGCCCTTCTCAAAGGTTCCAAAGTTCATGTTGAATTTCGTTTGCCATTTCTTATTTAGCATTAGCTTCAATGAATTCTAATTTATCATCAATCTAATTATGAGTAGGTAAAAAGAATTTATTGAAAATAAATCCAATAAAATGGTTAACGATTTATCATTCATTTAGATAACACTCTTAATAACTCAATAACATCATAATCATCATCATCAGATTACTTTCTGATTCAGAAGTACAGTTTTCTTATCGCGGAATCGGCGATTTCTATATGAAACTACTAGTTCAAGTGGCATTACGATCAATTGAAATTGACTAAGTGCTTAAATGATCAGCAAATTAAGTAACTGATTTTTTTTTTTTTTTTATTGACAAGAAAAGTAAACGACTTTACAACAGTTGACATCCGCATGGTGGTATAGAAGGATCAATGTAATTGGGGATTGATAAATTATTTGCCACTTCTATAAATTTGTTTTATTGAAAACTAGTTTCGAATGTTACACATTCATCCTCAGTTCTAAAAACACACAAAAATAAGCAATTCAAAATATAGTTGGTATTATTATACATATTAAATTATATAAATCAGTATTATAATGAAGATTAATGAATTATGAATTTAATTAAGACAAGAAATCAAATACATGTTGGTACTCACCAAGGTTTAAATGGATTATATCAAACAGAAAAGTTTGTACTGGTTTCTTCTCGCATTGTACTGGCAATGAACGAGAGATAGACAGGTTTAATGTTTTTAGGTAAACGGTTTAAGGGTCAGGGTTTTCCCAGTAAGGTCGGTGAATGATTGTTTTTTCTGTTATAGATGGGAATAAATTTAAGATTGGACTATTGGAGATATTTATTTGGTCATTTAAGCAAAAATTTGGATTGGATTTGAAGGATTTTATTTCAAGTGCTTCGTATATATTTAATTTGAGGCTATTTTCAACGTGATGTACTCAACTCCTGTTCAACTCCTGAGTCTTTGATGAATTTAGGAATATTTTCATTTAAATGAATTGCAAATTATCTGTCTTATTATCACATGCACGTATATGTTCCTTTAATCTCTGATTTAGCGATCTTTTTACAATGGAATATATCATTTCAATTTCTTTATTATAGTTCACTATAATTCACTATAAAACTATCATAAAGAAATTGAAATAATATATTCCATTACAAAATGAATATATGTATAATGAAATTATACATATATATATATATATATATATATATATGAAATAATGAAATATATATAATGAATGTGGTAAAATAAAACCACTATCAATCTTATTTAAAAAAAAAAGGCCCATTCCGTTTTGATTCCATATTACGGCCCTATATCCACCAAAGTCGGATTAAAAAACTAAAATAGAAAAAACTAGGATTAAACCCTGCATTTAAAATAGAAAAAACCCTCTCCTCATATTTCTCTTCTGCTAAAAACAAAATAGACCCTTTCCAAAAAAGCTGAGTATACGAACTAAATTGTAATGATTGTCCAGCCAAATACACGAGAAAAATGGAAGATCGCTAAATCAGAGATTAAAGGAACATATACGTGCATGTAATAATAAAACAGATAATTCCAACTTTGCAATTCATTTAAATGAAAATAATCATAAATTCATCAAAGACACAGGAGTTAAAGTAGTACATCACGTCGAAAACAGCCTCAAATTAAATATATATGAAGCACTTGAAATAATAAAATCCTTCAAATCCAATCCAAATTTTTGCTTGGAAGTTGACATCCGCATGGTGGTATAGAAGCCACCATGCGGATGTCAACTGCTGTAAAGTCGTTTACTTTTCTTGTCAATAAAAAAAAAAAAAAATCAGTTACTTAATTTGCTGATCATTTAAGCACTTAGTCAATTTCATTAGATCGAAATGCCCCTTGAACTAGTAGTTTCATATAGAAATCGCCGATTCCGCGATAAGAAAACTGTACTTCTGAATCAGAAAGTAATCTGATGATGATGATTAATATTAAATTAATATTCTGAAACTTTTTTCGAAGTAGAATTTTTTTATTACCAACAAGCGGGCTTTTCCTAGGGGCTCATCCATTATATCCTGTTGCTTTTAGAATACAGTAGAGCGTCGATTATCCGAACTAATGTTGTCAGTGGTGGTTCGGATAATCAAAAGTTCGGATAATAGAAATTCACGTACTCGCACACTATATCTATATCTATATCTATATCTATATCTATATCTATATATATATATATATATATATATATATATATATATATATATATATATATATATATATATATTGTTTTTAACTATATATATAATTATATATTTTAGTTATATAATATATAACTATATATATATATATATATATATATATATATATATATATATATATATATATATAGTTGTTGTTTTAGATCTTCCTTTTCCTTATTACATTTAAAAAAAATTATATATATATATATATATATATATATATATATATATATATATATATATAAATTTTTTTAAATGTAATAAGGAAAAGGAAGATATGTGCATAGTGCATAGTGAAAAAAACCAGTGTCATAAAGTACATATAAATTGGTAAACTCAATCACATGTAAATAATGAAATGAACAAAAATATGTATTTACATGTTTGCAAAAAAAATAATCAAAGTGTATCTAATCAAAGCCTTATCTAAATTAATGCTGTGGTATATAAAATGTCATGATCAAATTAATTAAAACTACACAAAAAAAAAAAAAAAAAATAACGTTCCGATAATCGAACGTTCGGATAACTGACGTTCGGATAATCGACTCTCCACTGTAGTTCTCATTTTTTGTGGATGAAGTTAATTTCTCTTTATCCGAATATCTCGTAGGGAATCTGAGGTGCTGTGGTGCACTCATCGAAGGCTTATTTTTAATTTTCACGAAATATGGTACGCCTTAATACTCTTGGACAACCGGTGGAACATTTCAAACCCATCCTACTTTTTTACTTATATCTTCCAATTACGTGGACTACCGTACAGTACTTTTACTTCGGCCTACGATCCTCGAATTTGGCGAACATTTGATGCATTTTCATAATTAAAAATGATTATTTGTTGAACTTCAATAGATGTTCGAACCATTTGGACAATAAGAAATTCAAATAATTACTGAAAACATTAAATAGAAGGGCACAAACACATCTTATTCGTTTGTTATCAGCAGTTGGTTGAGAAGGGATTAAATATTGTATAGATCGTTGCTATTGTTTTCAAAAAAACAACAGCTGTCCGGAATATTTTGTTACTTGAACTATTTGTCTTTAATTAGGTACTATTGAAAATTTTTCTGTTATATGGAAATGTGTATTTCATTTTTTGACAGGGATTATAAAATGATCAGTTATTTCGGATTTCCAAACTTTCCTGAAATTAATTTTTTACCACATAATAACGTGTAACTGCTAAAACAAAAAAAAAAAAAAAAAAAAAAAAAAAAAAAAAAAATTAAAGTCGTCCGAAGATTTGTGTTGATGATTGTACATCCACTAATGAATCTTTAAGTGAACAAGATGAGAATGATCTGTCCTGAAATTTAATTTTTCAAAATGAAGCTCGTGAATATTACTGTCCAACAAACCCTTCATGAGAGGAATAAGGTGAAATGTTCTCTTAATTGAGAAAAATTAAAACCAGTAATCATCCTGCTGGTACCAGCTGATGAAAATTAAGTGGCGAATTTCCTCATTTGTAGATGTTATATAGGAGTTTCGAAGAGCTTCTGGATCGAAACCGTGTTATGATCAAAACTATTAAGAACGAGGAGTAAATTATGGGAGATTGTTAAGCATCTGGGTAGTTAAGATTTCCAACAGGTCTTTCTTCCGTAACAAGAACTGAGGCAAGTGAAATTAATGTATGAATTTTGGTAACACTCATGAGATCCAATGTAAAAAATAGCGAAAAAATTTAAAAATTACGAAAATTCGTATTATTTGGATCTTCAAATAGAGAGCATAAGCTACCAATTCATCCATTTGAAAGAATTTTCTGAATATTTTGACTTTCGAAAAAATACTCAGCAGGAACGGACATTTAAAGTGAAATGGCTCACGACTTGAACTAAAATGAGTTAGATCCACTACTGGCTACCGCAACGCACCGCTATTACAATTAAATTAAAAATTGTAATTACAATCTTCCAATTACGGATTGGTATTTTCTACCTAACCACTTATTCATTGACAGTAAAGATACATAAATTAATATGAAGCCATTTCCAAATCATTTACAAGTGAGCAGTTTTTAAGATTAAATATAACTATGAACTGATTAAGAGGTATTGAAATATTTGCATCATTTAATATGCTTATACACTTATCAATAAATATCAGAGACTATTTTCCTATGAATTAACCTAATTCAGGGAAAAGGGGGACACATGTCAACTAATGACAAATGCATGTAGTGCAAAGCGGCCAACACAAGTACATGGCCTCGTCAGGTCCCAAGTCACGCGCTTGGGATATCGAGCGGGAACGCATAGACTCCACATTTCAAAGAGCTTATAAGAAGGTTTACGAAAAAAAAATATCTCATTTCTGTGTTTAACTGACTTTTGAAAGGATTGTCTAATCACCAATATTTTTAATATACACTAAGCAATAGCTTAAATGAGTAAAATTAATGAATGAAAATTGTCTTTCCACAATTTATTGCTAGCGTGGACGTTGCCGACCGCTACAACTATTAAAGGTAAAACAAATATTAAAACCGAGGTAAAATTCGGATCCATATCCGTAAAACTAAACATTCCTAGGAACTACGTTCGTGAAATCAATTAAACTGTTGTTTCTAACCGCTTTACTGCTCCCATCCGTACTGTATTCAAACTCTAATAATATTTTAAAAACAAAACGTTATAAATGTAAAAAAAAAAAAAATAAAGAAAAAATTCATTTAAAGTGGTATGAGCAGGAAATCGGATCATGATAATGAATAAAGTTTCACATGTTACCATGTTTCACAACTACCAACTGGGAACCGAAGAAAAAGGCCTGTATAGCCGAGAAATCGTTATGAACAGGGATGTTATAATGATTTTTACAGCACTTAAAATTTATTTATAAAAATTAAAATATCAACTCGTATCTAGTTTATCCAATAGTCTTGTTTTTCATAAAAATCCAAAAACTTTTCACATAGTAAATTTCATAGAAAATTCCCTAAAAAGAAATGTAATGTGGGGTAAGCTCGAAATCGTCTCGTTAAACTCAAACCCTCAACTGGTAAGAGCTGTCACTTACGAAGCAGGAATTCTAAATACTGATGTATTCTAAAATAGCCATGAGCGTTCCTTATAGTGATGTATAACAAGTTGTAGTGATATCAGTATATCCAATCTGTTGATTAAGTTGGATCTTTCAACTTCTGTTTTACAACTGCGGTGTTTATCCATCCCTAGGCATTTTTATATTTTTTATTTTATTTTTTTCGGTAAGTGGAACAAACAGAAAATGTTGATAGTTGGCGTGTGGTATATAGGGTTATCCCTAAGATAATTAGGGATTGATACATCATTTGCCACTTCTATAAATTTGTTTTATTGAAAACTAGTTTCGAATGTTATACATTCATCCTCAGTTCTAAAAACACACAAAAATTCAGAAATAAGCAATTCAAGATATAGTTTGGTATTATTATACATATTAAATTAGATTAATATAAATCAGTTTTATAAAACATTTATGAATTATGAATTTAATTAAGACAACAAATCAAATACAAGCACTCACCAAGGTTTAAATGGTGAGTATTTAAATAATTTTTTATTTAAAATATTTATTTGTAACACCTATTGACCAAGGAAAAATTAATATTTGAAATAAATTGAATTATTTCTAAATTAAGAATTTTAATTCGTCAAAAAAATCTTGTTTAATGAAAATTAATATATTAACTTTTGATAGAAAACTCCTCAATTGATAGAAAATATTGTTTAATTTAAATGTTGAATTTAACGCACTTTGTCTAAATTGATATACATTCAAAAAAAAAAAAAATAGAAGAATAAAAAGATGTGGTGTTCTTATGTTTTATTTTTTCCTTTGTTTAAAACACTGGAAGACATCATTTTATTCATTTCTGGATACCTACCACATTAAAAGCAATAATTTATGAAAATAATTATTTTTAAATTTAAATTTAAATATTAATTAAAAAAAAAATTGTTGATAACTTAAATTTATTAGTGAATAAATAAATATAAAGTAATATTTACAATAATAATATATCATTCGGGTTTACCTTATTGTGCCTTCAAATCACAATTGCAGAAGACTCCGTAGCCTAATTAATGGTTTTTAATTAGCTGGTAATTGTGTGACATTATAACTTGTTACAGACTAATATCCAAGTTCCCTATAATATAAACAGAAGGTAGTTACCGAAACTAGTAATTAATTTCAGCTCGCCGAGGCAAACTTGGCTGGCAACCGAATTCCTCCTCAGGTGTCAGCCCGCTCACCAAGATATTCTCAGCATCAGTTTGCCAACCATTACTAACACCTACCCTGAGGCCTCAGGGTATGGCAGGCGGACATTTATGATATTTATATTATTTTATTTTTTAGGTTATTTTAATTCCTCTGAGGTATTTAAGGTAAATGAAGTTTCTTAATAGATAGATAAAAGAACTTTATTCTGGGACTAGGTCCCTTAAGAATAACATGGTTGAACAAATAAAACAGAAATAATATCTGGCCATAAGACTACAAAATACAGATCAGTTAATGTTTACAATATTTTCAGTAAAATAATTAAGCAAATTATAAGTTACTTATTACAAATAAGTTCTTTTCTCGAAAAATATAATTAATTTGAACAAACAAAAAAAATAAAGAGAAAAAAAAACAAGAAAAAAGAAAAGAAAAAGAGAGAAAATGAAAAACACAAAAATAATGAGTTGCTTAGCAAAGTTGAAGTTTGTACATTAAAAACTATTATTCACTTCTGATGCAGATGTTAATCCTGAACTGAAATTTCGCAATTAGAAAGCATCCTTTAGGAGAGAAAGAAGGTATCTGAAAGGAGGGATTTGAACCTTCGAATGTTTTGGTTCTGTGGGAGAGGGTATGGAGGTCGGAAAGGCGAGATCTTGTTTCCAGTGCGTGGACCGAGGATTTGAATTGTAGGAGGCTGTAGATGTAGGAAGGGTGGTGATAGTTTGGTATAGGAAAGATCCAAGGAAATATTGTCTACGGTTGCAGGAGAAGAGCCACTTTAATTCGCAGTGAAGGTGGGACACCTGAGCCCGTCTCGAGGTGCCGAAGACAAATCTTAAAAAGCAGTTCATAATCCGCTTCAATCTGTCCTCGAGCACATTCGAGAGGCCTCCGTATATCACACACCCATAGTCAAAGTGGGGAAAGATAATAGAGGATACAAGGAGTTTGCGGGTAGTTGTGGAAGAATATGTCGAGAACGATGGAATAATTTTAGCGTACTTATTGACCGTCGGGAAATTTGGGCGATGTGGGGTTTCCAGGAAAGAGTTTGGTCGATAGTAATACCCAAGTTTTTGATTGAGGAGCTGAACGTGATGGGGTGATCATTTAGGATTAAAGTAGGAAAGGTGACATTGGATCTGAGAAGGGAATTGGAACCTATAATAATGCCCTGAGTTTTCATAGCGTTTAATCTTAATCTATTCAGGTTTGCCCAGGCACTGATTCTATCTAGGTCTTCCTGTAAACTGGCAAACGCTACTAATAGCTCAGAAGGAGGAAAGGATAAATAGATTTGGAAGTCGTCGGCGGATAAGTGGTGGGAACAGTGGTGAATTGAATTAGGAAGATCATTGATATAGGTATTGAAAAGCAGTAATAGATAGACAATTATAAAGATCTTTAAAAAATGTTTTGTCGTTGTATCTTGTTTATAATAAGCTATTGTTATTTTTCTAAAACGTTTTTGATGAAACCTTAGAGTTTGTTCATAGCAAAGCTGCCGCTGAACCCGGGCCTTGGACAAAATAATACAGCAGTTCCCTTCATCAATCAATATTTTATATGTTTAGTTTTTCAATAATATTATTATATGGATTAATGTATTATGAAATCGAAACTTACCACCACATTATGATAACAAGAATTTATTTTTTTACATAAAATACATGACTTTTTTTTACAAAATTACTTAATAATGATGGTAGAATTTTATAATAATTGAAGTCCTCGAATTTATTTTCAACAACTATACAAAACTCCCTTCTTATCTTCTTGTCTGCGAAAATTGGAACAATCTGGTCGGAATTCAATGTTCTTGCTAGCATAGACTCAATATACAAAACTGTATTATCTCTTTGAATCATAAAAAACATACATATTTATAAATGAAACGACACTGGCAGAGATAAATGTACGTACATACCTAAAATGTACGTGATATTATTTGTTATAGATTGAAATGATTTTATTATTTGCATATATTTGTTTAGCCAAATTTTGGACTGGAGAGATTTTTTAATCAAGTTTTATCGGGTCCCTGGAAGCACTATTCCCGAGTATTTCATTTATTTTCTGGAATTTGTGAGCTTTAAGGCTTACTTCTGGAATCCTCCAATAAAATTCTAATAACATTTAAACAAAAATTATATTAGTTTATGTGTTTATTTTTTGTACCCTTCAGAGTCACAGGTAAATCAAATGTAATTGCATTAAATTATACTTCATTTGATTAGGAAAAAGTTAAAAGTGTTGAAATAGTGATCTCATTGCCTTCCAGAATTTCTTTAATGACTATTTACTCCGTCAGGGAGACAGATTAGCCTGCACAGACTGCACTAGCCCTGAAGGAGGCCCTCATAGTTCGGCTTTTACGTCGACTGAAATTAGGACCGTCTTTAATCAAGTTTGAGGTCCAGGATAATTTAAGATATGGCGGACCTCCACATTACAGAATTTATTTTCTAAATAACTTTAGATTATCACTAGGAACAAACAACATACAAGTCGAAGTAATATATTCAATGTTTGAAAAGTAGATAGCAAACAATTAAAAAAAGAAAAGAAAAGAATGTTAAACATTTATAAGCGGTAGAGGACCTATAGATTACGGGGTCCTGACATGAATACTAGGTGGCTACTATAGCAACAACCTGCCCTGCACATTGGCGCTCCTTAGCTCCAGATTTAGGCAGGTACTATTATGTCATTATCAGTTACTGCCAAGATATTAAGGAGTTCTATAATACCTGCAGCGTTCTATATTGCCATCACTTCCTATGCATTCTTGTAATACAAAATGCGGCTGATATAGCTTCTGTTCTGTTCCCTTCTTCTTCAACACACTCAAACTCGAGCTTCTGAACCATAGAGATTAAATCTGGACTCGTCTGAAAACATATCAGAAGCCCAATCAACCGCAATCCAGGAGGCATGATTTTGGGCAAACGGAAGTGATTCATCTGCCAACTTCTTGTATACTGGCATCCATACTTCTGTCTCTTCTGAGGTCTAAAAGCGGTTTCGGAGAGTCTGAATCACAATGAAGCTGTCGTCGGCTTGGTCAGTCGCTCTTGGCCGTCCTGATCCCGGCCTCCTGGAGTAGCTGCCTGTCTCCCGGTACTTCTGAGCCGCTCTTTCCATCGTTGTTTCCCGTAGGCCGAGGGCCCTGGCTGAATATCTCTGGTTTCTCTCTGGATTAATGTAATAATTCTAGCGATTACCGTGGCATGAAATACCATTTTGAAAAAGTAAAAATACCAACAAGATGAATTTTAGAATACATTAAAAAAAAAAACTTACACGGGTAATTATACGACTACTCCAGTTAACTAATGGCTGACTGAATTAAGTTTATTTGCAATCTTTAGACATTATTCACTAATCCTAGATGGATTTCTACAAAGAACGATTGAAATGTAAACCCTGCTAACCTAGCATATTTATGAGCTAGTTCACACCCAACAATATTCCTGTAAGGTGTATTTTTTTTTAAGTGAAATTCAAAGTGCGCCTGTTTTTTTTGGTCTAGAGTGTATTTATTAAATATTTAAAGGAATAAATTTCTCAATGGGATTTTATTTACAGAGTTCATTTATAAATTTTATATACCTACCCTCAAGGGTTTGTGAAACGACTTGTTTTGCAGCTAGAACAATGAAATGAAATCGTATTACTAATTTGCTATCCTACTTCCATAACAGTACCTTTAGATTGTTAATAAAAAAATGTCAAGCAGCTGTGGAACAAGGAGAGGTAACCTTCCTGTATGTATTGCTAATGTATCAACAAACCTTGTAGTAGATAAAGGACTGTCCCCGGCAATCATCAGAAGAATCGTCCTATCTCTTGTTCTTGATCTGCCTCTAACAGATCCTATCTCCTCTTCTTCTTGTCTCATAATCACTACCTATATATATTCATAATACCCTATTACCTTGATCTCATTGGTTTTATCTTATTCAAAGGTTACTTCCATTACGTCTGAGTCATTCCTGCTGGTTCTGCACGCAAAGCCTTGTTTACATTAGAGCAATGTTTATTTTTCGTCCAGCCAAGACTAATCAAATGGAAGAATCTCGATAGTGTTAACATGCGAAACATCGATATTAATAATGCTTAATAGGCTCTGTGAGTAACATAATACTTATTAAGTATTTTTCGCATTAAACAGTTTATTACATAAATGTTAATTCACGAACAATTTAAGAAATGAAAGACTAATAAAAACTTCTCCTCTTTTTTTTTTTTAATTTTCTTAAGAAGCCTGTATTGTTAATAAATAATAAAAAACTTCCAATTTCATACTTATATTCACCTCTACAAATTTTACTGGAAAGTATTCCCCATCTTCAGAACATTTCACAACAAAGAGATCTTAAATTATCTAATTATTTATAATGTTATAGCATCACTCATGTTGTCAATGTACAGTGCCAGTGAAAAGTTTAAGAACACCTCAACTTTTTTTAGAAAATTGTATACATTTTGGAATTAATAAAATAAAACTAAACTTGTTTTTCAGATCTAAATATTTTTAACTAATTAGATATTATTTTACTTTTTATTGCTGACAGACATGGGGTCAACAAGTTGAAAACTGAAGCACTATAAAGGCAAAGAGCCGAGAGGAGGGAGAATTAATGAGTGAAGGAGTGAAAGGGGTTATGAATGATGCCTCGGACACGGTTCTCCAATCCTCGGCCCTGCTATACATCAAGCCCACGCCACATCATCCTCCCAGGATTAGTACCAACACGTCTTCCCAGTCCGCTATTTTTACACATTTTATTCATTCCAATGTCTTTCCTCACAAGCAGACTCTTTATTTAAACAACTAACGATATTGCCTAAAAATTCTTTAGGTGACCTTTTTAATTAAAGCGTTTTATTTCCCAATTCATCCCTCACAATCTAGTTGGCATGGATCCATTTTTTACTTCCTTGTACGAAGTAAAGGAAGTATGGTAATCGCAAAAATTTTCGGTTTTCAGATTTCAACGGAAATATCCATTTTGACCATCCCTGAATCCATTTTGACTTGTTTCGTCGTGGCGTCTGTACGTACGTACGTTCGTACGTAGGTTCGTGCATTCGCATGTTCGTATCTCGCATTACTCAAAAACGGTTAGCCATAGAAAGCTGAAATTTTGTATTTAGATTTGTTGTAAAATCTAGTTGTGAACCTCCCTTCTTGGTTCCTACTTGATCACCTGAAGTGGTACTTTACTTAAAGGTCATAATTGATTTCCATCAAAAATTATATTTAAATACTATGTAAAACTTCTCAAATTTAGTATTTATAATTTATATATTGATTTAAATAACATACTAATAATCAAAAATTATATTTAAATTAAATACATAAATCATATGTTTCGGTAATAAAGGTTACGAACCAACACAATTAAACATTTTTATTAATTATTTACTTTCTTGTACGAAGTAAAGGAAGTATTATAATCGCGAAAATTTTCGGTTTTCAGATTCCGACGGAAATACCCATTTTGACCATCCCTGAATCCATTTTGACTAGTTTCGTCGTGGCGTCTGTACGGACGTTTGTACGTACCATCGTATCTCCCATAACTCAAAAACGGTTAGCTGTAGAAAGTTGTAATTTTGTATTTAGGATTGTTGTAAAATCTAATTGTGAACCTCCCTTTTTGGTCACTGCTAGATTACCAGAAGTGGTACTTTACTTGAAGGTCATAATTGATTTCCATCAAAAATCATATTAAAATACTATAAAAAACTTCTCAAATTTAGTATTTATAATTTATATATTGATTTAAATAACATACTATATTTTGGTCTAAATTAGAAAACCGGAAGCGGTACTTTACTTGACGGTCATATTAGACTTTCATCAAAAATTATATTAAAATATAATGTAAAACATCCCAAATTTAGTAAATAGACTTTTATATCGATATAAATGCATTTACTAGATTTTTGGTCAAAATTCGTGAGCCGAAAAGGATACTTTACTTGAATGTCATAATAAGCTTACATCAAAAATTATATTTAAATTAAAAGAGTAATCAAATATTTCGGTGATAAAGGTAACAAACGCAATTTGGTTTCAAATCCAATTAAACATGTTTATTACTTGTTTTAAGTGTTATAATTGAGTGTAAAATACTGGTTTTCCTACCCATTTGTGAGATCAACAAGAGGGTTTTTCCGCTTAAAATGTCGAAACTGTCGATTTCCAATGATTTATCCAGTGATATCGACAGTTTTATTGTTGTCACGGAACATAGAAAAATATATTGGAAACTAGTTACTTACTGAAGGAAAACGACATATAATAACGGAATGAGACCTCCAGTAACAAGAGTGTGTTTTTTGTGTGTGTGTGTGTCAATAGATGGATGTCGCGACGCCGAGTGTCAATCTTCGGAAACTAGTAACCAAATTTAGTATAACTTTTTGAGCCACGGATTTATAATTTACTAGGCGTACAAGGAAGTCATGTGTTGCCCACATCAGATATTTTTTTTCCATTTCTCAAATTACATCTTTTAAGGTACATATCCTAAGCCAAAAAAATGATCCGTAGAATTAAGTACTTATAAATAAATATTTGAGGGGGAAAATACATTCAAAATTCGATTTGCCGAAGATTGCAGTATCTCAAACAAGACAATCGGCATCGCGACATCCATCAATTGACACACACACACACACAAGCTTTTTGGAGGTCTCATTCCATTATTATATTACGTTTCTTCGGGTAGGTAAAAAGCTCCCAAGAGATTTTTTCGTGTTCCGTGACAACATTCAATGTCACTAGAAGAAGCAATGAAAATAGACAGTTTCGACATTTTAGGCGGAAGAATCCACATAACTTGTATCTTATTCTCATGCTGCAGACTTGTTCTTCTCACAAATGACGAGGAAAACCAATGTTTTACTCTCAATTTTAACACTTAAAACAAGTAATAAGAATGTTTAATTGGAGTGGAAAAAAATTGCGTTTGTAACCTTTATTACCGAACCATATGATCTCTCTAATTAATTTTAATATAATTTTTGATGTAAATTTATTATGATCTTCAAGTAAAGTACTCTTTTCGGCTCACCAATTTTAACCAAAATCTATTAAATACATTCATATTGATAAAAAAAGTTCTATTTACCAAATTTGAGATGTTTGACTCTCGGCGGAACCTGCCCGCTAGGGAGCGCGTCCCTCGGGTGGCGGATGGGGGATCCCTCTTAGGAGGGGTGGTCTGAATATACTGAATAAAGGCCCGTGGACCAACAGGTACCCAGTGCTGGTGGGTATAGCCCGGCCACCCTTTCTCCTAAGGGGATATAAATATTCGAGAGACCAGTTGCCCCGAGGATACGGGGCCTCCTCTGTTGGGCTAATCACCCGTAGTGGAGTACATTCGATTCAAAGCAACTTAACTTGCCTCGGACCTGGACGGACTCATCGGCTACGACACGGCGCTCGAAAGGACGTCAGATTTGGAACATGGAATATTAAGACATTGACTGGCAAAGAAACGGAAATAGTAGAGGAAATGGAGTTCTATAAAGTAGATCTTCTAGGCATCAGTGAAGTAAGGAGGAAGGGTCACGGAGAAATAAATTTAGACAAACAGCATATTCTCATATACTCAGGAGTTCCAGTCGGAGTTAGGGCAAAGGAAGGGGTTGGATTAATTATGAAGGATAGTCTCTTTGCAAGAGTTGAGGAATGGGAACCCGTATCATCGAGAATAATTACGGCATACATTGAGTTGACCATAGGAAAAGTTGCCATAATACAAGTTTATGCCCCAACGGAAGATGCAGATGTAATGGACAAAGACCAATTCTATGCTGACCTAGAAAGAGAAGTCATTAAATGCCAGAATAGAAACAGAGAAGTAATCATAATGGGCGACTTCAATGCTTGGACTGGGTGTGACTATGCCAGAGCGCACGGAGTAATGGGGCCACATGGAGGCGAACATACTAAAAATGGAAATGGCCAAAGATTAATAGATTTTTGTGTAGACAACGATCTGCTTATCGGCAACTCCCACAAAAAAGTACATAAAATAACATTTTCGGCCGAAGAGAAAAATGTAAATAGCATAATTGACTATAACATATACAGTCGAAGGATCAGGAGACTATTTACTGATGTCAATGTGATTAGGGGAGCAGAAATTGGCTCAGACCACCTTCTGTTGATAGCAGATACCCAAATACTACACCCAAGAAAGGAACGCCCTAGAAGTTACCAGAAAATTGATATTGTAAAGCTCCAATTACCGGAAAAAATAATGGAATATTCAGAGTTATTGGATTTAAAACTTAGGGACACCAATATGGAAGGAAATGTGGATGAAATATGGACAAGAATGAAGAAAGCCATACTGGAAGCTGCTACGACTACGTGTGGAATTGTTATTATTTCATCGAAAAGGAAAAGAACCAAGTGGTGGAATGAAAGGGTGAAGGCATCAGTCGCAAGGAAGAAGGAGGCTTGGAAGAAGTACCACAGACATAAGACCCCTGAAAATTGGGAACTTTATGTTCGAAGAAGAAATGAGTCAAAGCTGGTGGTGAGAGTGGCCAAAAGAAAGAGCTGAGAAGAATTCGGTCAAAGCCTACAAAATGACTACAAAGAAAACGTTAAAGTTTTTTGGAAAAGGGTGAAAGCTTTGAAAGAAAAGAAAAGCAAACCAATAAGAAATGGTTAAAGATGAAAGAGGCAGATTGGTTACTAAAGATAAAGATATTTTGGAGAGACGGAGACGCCATTACTCAGAGATTTTTTCTGTAAATGCTGAGGAGATAATAACCAGAGGAAATGTTCAGGAGGAACACAATGAAGTGATCTGGGAAGAAGAGATAAAAGCTGCAATGGAAAAGTTAAGACTTGGTAAGGCAGCTGGCAGAAACGGTATAGCTCCCGAATTAATCAAATTTGGTGGAGCGGAACTGTTAAAAGCATTACAGTATCTTTTCCAGAAAATATATACCGAAAAAGCTATCCCTAAAGAATGGGAATATAATATAACTAGTATACCCGAGCGAGAACTCTCGCATTACATATCTTAATGAATCCTTAATGAAATCGAAGTATAAGCGATAAACAATAGAATATTATCAAGAAAGTTTATTCAACAGACACATTTGGTGAAGCTTTAATAGTATATAATAGTTTATAATGACCATGTTCAAGTAATAGTTAATACTTAATAAGTAATTAACTTGCCTTACTGGAAAGTACCCCCTCAGTTTAACATTTAAGCAATAAGACTCTACTATACCACTTTCTGTTTCTCGTATTCTATCATTCATGGAAACATAAAAATAATATTTTATTTACAAAACGTTTTCACAGTTATTAGTACGTTTTTGTTAACAGTCTCAACTGGCTTTACAAGGTATAAAGTTGCCACGATGTCATACCCGAGCGAGAACTCTCGCATAATCCCTTATACATTAGAAGTATAAGCGATGTTAGGGAAACATTTTTATTCGTCTACACAATATAATATTACCAAAAAAGTTTATTTAACATTCAGATTTGGTGTAGCTACATAGTTTGCACTGACTATGCTGAAGTTACAGTTCATACTTAATAAGTAATTAGCTTACCCCTAATTTTCTTTAAGAAATCGTCTCTTCAATTTAGCCGTTAGGCAATTAGGTTCAGCTATACCATTTCTATATGTAGTATTCATATTTAGCCACTGAGGGCACTCCCTTTAGGGTTGGACATGGGAAACAATATATAATTTCCCACTCATTAAAAGTGTTTGTAAACAGACTCAAATTGATATAAAGTTGCCATGACAACGACAGGTATGCAAGAGGTCCGTGCGTACCTATATCGTGCATTCTCTCGAAAACGGTAGGTTTTTAAGCTTTAAAACGCTGGACCAATACGCTCCGCGGGAGCGTATATGATCTTGATGCCCGCGTCAAAATCTTTAAAACCCAACTTATCCCGTCTCGATCCGCCGACTTTTAGTCGTCAAAACTTTGAAACCTCCCAGTTTTTTCATCACTTTTATTTAAGCCCTAGTAAGAATTTAAGAAGCCAAATCAGGATTCGTCACTTCTCTGTGAAATTTCTTTTCTTTTGATACCTCATTCGTCAAAATCCATCGCTCCTGAGAGCCGGAAAAGGGATCTATACTACCGTAATAATATATAGTAGTGATTATCCCTATTCATAAAAAAGGAAGTGCAAGCGAATGTGGGAACTATAGACCTATCTGCCTATCTCAGGTTGTATACAAGTTATACACTTCAATATTAGAAAAGAAGCTGAGGATGCTTGTAGAGAAGGATTTGGAAGAGGAGCAATGTGCATTCCGACCACAACGCCAAACCCAAGATCTCATTTACTCTCTGAGAACTATCATAGACAAGTCTTCTTAGACCTGAAGGCTGCCTTTTACTCTGTTCCTAGACAAGAATTATGGAATGCCCTCTCCGCCAAGAATATCCCTCAAGGATTAATAGATGCTGTCAAGCCCACATACCTTAACTCCAAAGGTATAATTAGAATTAACGGAAGAGAGTCAGATATATTTGACATGAAGAAAGGTGTGAAGCAAGGAGATAGCTTAAGTCCTCTCTTATTCATTATATATATGGATGAAATTTTGAAGATGTGTAAACGAAGGACAGCTCGCACTGTTGTAGGCAAATGGTATATGAGGACAATAATGGCGCAAGTGATGGTGTTTGCAGATGATATTGTTCTCATAGCGGATTCAGAAGCGCGATTGCAGCAGGCAGTAATGGAATGGGAGGCGGAGCTGGAAAGGAAAGGAATGACCATCAATGTCGGAAAGAGCAAAGCAATGCATATAGGCAGGGAACAGGAAGTTGTTGAAATACGCTGCAAAGGTGAAGTAATGGAAATGGTGGATGACTTCACTTACCTAGGGACAGTGATCTGCAGGAATGGGAGGTTGGACCAGGAGATATCCAAAAGAATAAAGAAGGCAAATTCTATCTACTACCACGTCTGTAGCACATTAATAGGTAAAAGGGAGGTAGAGAAAAATGTTAAAATACACATTTTTAAAGCCGTTTACTTGCCTACTCTATTATATGGAAGTGAAAGCTGGATACCTCTAGACAAGCACCTAAGCAGAATAACAGCTGCTGAAATGAAATATCTCCGAAGAGTAACTGGTCGAACAAGGATAGATCGCATTAAAAACGAGCGGACACGAGAAGATCTCGGAGTTGCTTCCTTGAAAGATACTCTTGAAAAAAGACAACTTCGATGGTTTGGACACCTTTGCCGGATGGATGAGAACCGTGACCCTCGAAAATTCTTTAAAGGCATACCCATGGGGAAACGCCCAAGAGGGCGACCTAGAATGCAATGGACTGAACACATTTCTAGAATAGGCCAGAAGAGAGACAAGTAGATAAATTCCATGAAAGCGCTGGCACGGGATCGGGAGGCCTAGCATGCTTGGACTGAGGTACCTCCACGCTGAGAGGCACTATGGAGGAAGAAGAAGAGATGTTTGAAATGATATTTTAATATAATTTTTGATGAAAGTCTAATATGACCTTCAAGTAAAGTATCACTTCCGGTCTGGCAATGTTAACCAAAATTTATTATGTTATTTATATTAAGTTTTATATACCTAATTTGAGATGTTTTGCATTATATTTTAATGTAGTTTTTGATGAAAATCAATAATGACCTTCAAGTAAAGTACCACTTCCGATAATGATGTAGTGACTAAAAAAGGAGGTTCACAACTACATTTCACAGCAATTCTTAATACAAAATTTTAACTTTCTACGGCTAACCTTTTTTGATTTATGCGAGATATACACAGACTTCACGACGAAACTAAGCGCTCGGTTATCCATTTAGGGTCTTATAATAATTTGCATGCATTTTAAGTTAAGCACAAATAAAATATTCTTTTCGCCATAACATTTTTCCCTGCACTTTTTCGTTGATATACTAAATACATGAAAAGTTAAAGGCATTTAAGGTAAAGACATTAGGCAAGTTTCACCAAAATCGTTGAAGCCATTTACGAGAAAATTGTAAAATCCACGATATAATAGCTAATTCCGGTTAGTCCGATGCACTATCTTCGCTAATACTGGTCTGATTTTGATCATTCTTTTATTTTTTTTTAGATAATTTAACTACCTTTCATAAAATTCTATACTTAATTTACCATAAAATGCATACTTTTTAAGCTATGCGCAAAAAAAAATATTCTTTTCATAACTTTTTACCCTGCATTTTTTCGTTGTTATACAACATACAGCTGAAGGTCTTTAAGGAGAAGACATTAGGCAAGTTTCATCAAAATCGTTGGAGCGGTTTACGACAAAAGTGTGAAATCCGTGATATAATAGCTACTTTCGGTTAGTCCGATACGCTGTATCATTGCTAATACTGGTCCGATTTTGATGATTCTTTTATTATTTTTTAGATAATTTAATAATCTTTCATATAATTCTGTACATAATTTACCATAAAATGCATACTTTTTAAGCTATGCGCAAATAATATTCTTTTCATCATAATTTTTTACTATGCATTTTTTCGTTGTTATACTACTTACATGAAAAGTGAAAGGCCTTTATGAAAAATAATTTAGCCAAAGAGTTGTTTTCGAGAAAACTGTAAAAATGTATAAAATCGATTATATAAAGTAGCAATTCCGGGTAGTCGATTTTGAAGAAAAAGTTGCTGTAACATAAATAATACTCTAAGTTTTTCAAATGGAGATATATTTGCAGTGTAATTCGATTATGTAGTAATTAATCATATATTTAAGTATTATTATTACATGAAACTGTAGTAAGACTCATAAAAAAGAAAAAAAAACGATAAGGAACGAGTAGACTCGTTTATGCGTGATTTCGATTCATGATTGTATTTGCATGTCTCTTCAATTACTTAATTGTTTTTACTTAATTTAGTTTTTCTTTTATTTAACTATTTTTTACTCCCTTCGGCAAATAATTAGATGAACAACAAAACATCATCAAGTTTTGTCTTATTCTTAGAAAGGTTTTTTATTCAAGGTTGCCATACCAGATTGAGGACATCTTGAGACTTGTTGGTTATTTTGTTAAAACTATACCATGAGTTTATAATTTAAATATTATATATACTTCTTTAAAACTATACGAATTACAATAAATGTAACCCTCCCCCAACCCTCAAAATTTGATGTTTTATCTTTCAAGATACGTAGAATACAAATATCGAATAAAAAAAAAATCCGTCCGTCCGCCGTCCGCCGTCCGCTGCTTTTCTCCGAGACTACTGCACCGATTTTCTTGAGATTCGGTACCAATATCACAGATTACCCCAGTATGATCCTCGGAACTCGACATTACATCCGTCTGTTTGCTTCAAAATGGCGGCCGATTAAAGACCTTATAAGCCCATAACTCGGTCGTTTATAAAGATAGAGAGGAAATGTAAGGTGTTTTGGAATCAGCATAACACGGCATTAAAAAATAAATAAAATAAAAATAAAAAAATCTGTATAATTACCGATTAAAGATCTTATATACCCATAACTCGGCCATTTATAAAGATAGAGAGGAAATGTAAGGTGTTTCGGAGTCAGAATAACACGGCATTAAAAAAAAATCTGGTGCGGTGCGCGCATCACACAACTTTCCCTTACCGTCCTATAATGTAATTTTATTTTTATTTTCCTTTTTAATGTAATTTTAAAGAGTTCACATAAACAGTGCTTTTAATAAACTCAGCATTCACTTCTTCTGCCACTTAAGTACAATAAAACAGTTTTTAAAACAATTATAGTACAATAATTCTGTAATAATTTAGGCAAATTTCATCAAAATCGTATAATATAATATACTATAATAGCTAATTCCAGTTAGTCCGATGCGCTGTATCTTTGCTAATACTGGTCCGATTTTGATGATTCTTTTATTGTTTTTTAGATAATTTAATTACCTTTCATACAATCACATATATAATTTACCGTAAATGCATACATTTTAAGCTATGAGCAAATAAAATTTTCTTTTCATCATAACTTTTTTCCCTGCAATTCCTCGGTGATTTACTACATAAATGAAAAGTTAAAGACCTTTATGAAGAATAATTTAGGCAAATTTCATCAAAATCGTTAGAGCCGTTTTCGAGAAAATTTAAACAATTGTAATATCCATGATATAATTACCATTTCCGGTTAGTCCGATGCGCTGTAATTTTGCTATGATTGGTCCGAATTTGATGATTCTTTTTTTGTTTTTTAGATGATTTAATTACCTTTCATACAAGTCTGCAGATAATTTACCATAAATTGCACCATTTTGAAGTTATGCGTAAATAAAATATTCTTTTCATCTAAATTGTAAAAAAGTGTATAATCGATTATATAAAGTGTCACTTAGTCGATTTTGACGAAAATGTTGCTGTAACATCACATGCATGTGCCAATCTTAAATACATAATTTCAGTATCGTACAACTTTTAGTTTTTGAGCTAGATTGTTCACATACACACAGACCATTTTGTGAGACTTGGTCATTTGGCCTCAGGGGACCTTAAAACGTATATTTCCATCGAAAACTCGATTTCGAAAATTTTCACGATCGCAATACTTTCCCTTACCTATATACTTCGTATATAGGTAAGGGAAAGTAATAAAAATAAAAAAATCTGTATAATTACCGATTAAAGATCTTAATTACCCATAACTCGGCCATTTATAAAGATAGAGAGGAAATGTAAGGTGTTTCGGAATCAGCGTAACAAGACATTAAAAAAAAAATGAGAAACAAAAAATCCATAATTGCCGATTAAAGATCTTATAAAAAAAACGAAAAATAAAAAAATCTCTATTTGTAAATGCTTTTGGTTTATTATTTTCAATAATAGACCTTTGGAATCGACTAAGGAAAATTTTTTTGTAACCCCTCCCCCCTCAAAATTTAAGGTTTTCCCTTTCAAGATACGTAGAATCCAAATATCGAATAAAAAAAATCCGTCCGCTAATTATTTTTTTTATTGGTGTTTTTATTGTAACGAAAGCTAATGAAATTCCCTACAAAACGAACTTAAAATCACTTAAAACGGGCCATTATAGCTGAGATATAGCGTATTGAACTTCGTAGGCTGATTCTCAGGGCGGCTGGTCATCGTGGTCCTGGGCCTCCTGACTTATGCATTGGGCTTCTGACTTCCTCGTATCTCTCTGCTTTATCCTTCCTGCACTTCCATTAGCTCCCTTAGTCTATCCTTTTTTTTTTCTACTGAAGTGCACACTAAATATTTCCTCTGTATCATTTTACATCACAGCCTACTTGTATTAACACAGCTTTTTAAATTAACACTCCCAGTTCGGCACTCTCACGGTGATCATCTTATGACAAGCTTCAAATTTCTTTTCCTTTGGTGCCTACTGCTTCATTTTTTTTACTTGGACAGAATAGATATTTTTACTTTCCCTATGCTATATACGAAGTACTCGTATATAGTAAGGAGAATTATTGCGATCGTAAAAATTTTCGAATTCGAGTTTTCGATGGAAATATACGTTTTAAGGTCTCCTGAGTCCAAATGACCAAGTCTCGCAAAATGGTCTGTGTGTGTGTCCGTGTGTCTGTGTGTATGTGATTAGTCTAGCTCAAAAAGGAAAGCTGTACGATACTGAAATTACGTATTTAAGGTTGGCACATGTATGTGATGTTACAGCAACATTTTCGTCAAAATCGACTAACCGGAAGTGCCACTTTATATAATCGATTTTACACATTTTTACAATTTTCTCGAAAACGGCTCTAACGATTTTGATTAAACTTGCCTAAATTATTCTTCATAAAGACCTTTAACTTTTCATATATATGGTACATCACCGAGGAATTGCAGAGAAAAAAGTTATGATGAAAAGAATATTTTATTTACGCATAACTTCAAAAGCGTGCAATTTATGGTAAATTATCTATAGACTTGTGTGAAAGAGAATTAAATCATCTAAAAAAAAACAAGAATCATCAAAATCGGACCAGTATTAGCAATGATACAACACATCGGACTAACCGGAAATGGTTATTATATCATGGATTTTACACTTTTTTACATTTTTCTCGAAAACGGCTTTAACGATTTTGATGAAACTTTCCTAAATTATTCTTCATAAAGGCCCTTTAACTTTTCATTTATGTAGTAAATCACCAAGAAAATGCAGGGAAAAAAGTTATGATGAAAAGAATATTTTATTTGCGCATGACTTAAAAAGTATACATTTTATGGTAAATTATGTACAGAATTATATGAAAGATTATTAAAGTATCTTAAAAAAAAAAAAAAAAAATCATCAGAATCGGACCAGAATTAGCAAAGATACAGTGTATTTTATGAGGAGCAAAAAATATATGAATAACCGAGCGCATCCGAAAGAAGATGGATGCGACCGAACCTCCTCCCACCAATTCGCCAATCTGTTGTAAACAATACGCTCTGTAACAAAGTAATTTAAGAATACAAAAGTGTTAATAATAATAATTTCAGTGTGTAAATAATTTCTACTTTTACATTATTTAATGGAAAGAAAATGCTTCCATGGAAACTAAACCAGAAACTTAAAATAAATTTGCAACTTGACAAAGTTAAAATATATAGGTAGTGTACAGAATTGTACTAAAATTGTATCAAAAACTGTTTTATTGTGCTTAAGTGGGAGAAGAAGTGAATGCTGCTGAGTTTATTTCAAGTATTGTTTATGTGAACTCTTTAAATTTATATTAAAAAGATAATTATTTTAGGACGGTAAGGGAAAGTTGTGTGATGCGCGCACCTAACCAGATTTTTTAAATATCACTAAGTGGAAATAATAAACCATTGTGTAATAATTTGCAGAGTTTTTATGATAATGCATATCACAACTATTTAAATTATATTATTAAACTATTTAAAATTAAATGAATACAAATAATATAAAAATAAAGAAACTAAATGAAAAAGTGAAACAATAAATATATGTTATAAAATGCCTGATATCAGTTTACATCTTGACATAAATTTAATGACAGCATTTCTGCATCTATCAATTCCATTGATATGATTAGTAGTAGTGTCCCAAGCTGGTCAGAAATTGTCTGATACTATTATAATGTATTCTTCAAAAATATGTATGACAATCAGATTAATGTTACATGTTGGGCATTTTGGAGGTGCTTCCCTGGTTACAACATAAGATGGATATGTGTGCTAGTCAATTTTAAGGCACCACTCCTCCGTGTTTGCTACGGCTGAAGGTAGTTCATGGCTTCACACATTTTAATGTTCTATAATTTAATGTGTGGGCTCTCATCCCACATCAATCGCCATCGTTTATTGATGTTTTCTTTTAGTGGTAGAATGAATTATGAAGCAGTAAGTACTGCTGTGCCATGCCTGGGAAAGCTAGAGCCTCTATGGCAGCTCTGGAAGCTACTTCATTTCCTGTGATGACCCATTATTGGGTGCGAAGATGAAGTGGGCCGAGTTGCCTGTGTCTTTCAGTATTTTTAAGATGAGCACGTGAAACGATAGGATCATCGGGGTACATTTTATTCAGTTGTTGGAGTGAGTTTGAAAATATTGTTATATTATATTAAATATTGTTATATGGAGTATTTAACATACAGAAAAATAGAGCGTTTGCAATTACATTTAGTTGGACAGAGTAGAAATAACCAGAGATTTTTCTATTGTGTTAAATTCCGTCTAACGAAGGCCGATCTTGTTGAGTTATCTGGCTTTGAACCATATGGGTACCAAAAATAGTACCAGTCAACTTCTCAATGTTGCAGTAGGAAAAATCATTCTGCTATGGATTAATAAATGCAACATGAAAGCGATAGGATGAAGAGCATTTTCGGGGTGCGTAATTGTTTCGTTAAATCCAAACCCTCACCTGGTAAGAGCAGTTCTTGACGGAGCATGAAGCCTAAACACTGATGCATCAAAAATCATCCATGAAAGTTAGGTTAGGTGAAGCATAACGAGTTGTAAAAATATTAGTTCCAACCTGTTTATAAAGCTGTGTCTTTCAAGTTCTGCAGTACAGCAGTATCGGTGTTTATCTACCAGCTGATAAATTTTATCTAGAATATTTTTTGCCTTAATTGGACCTCCAGAAGCTGTTCTTAAAAATCCTTTGTGATTTTCATTTCTCTTTGACAGTTCTCTATTTTTTAAGCTCCACAGTCACCCAGCAAAACATGATAGAGGCAACTGCAGGCCTCAGTTGTGTGACAAGTGTGTGTGGTGTTATCCCTACTATCATGTTATGTCGAGGCAACTACGGACTTGAGAATTAAAACAAAACAAAAAAAAATTTCAATATATTTATTCAATTATATTCTACATCCCACTTTCATAAACCAATAAAGGTACTATATGATAAGCTTTAACCTTTTCTGATAATTATACTAGTATAATAATCCTTCGGAAAACGAACTATTTTGCACTTTCTCCAAAACCCCTCTTTCAGTGTTTCAGATAACTTATACTTATTTTATTTACCTAACCCTTAAGGCAGTGGTAAGTGCAACTAAGTTACTATTCGATTAAACTATGAATCTCATCAAAATGAACCATGTTGAAACGTAGGCTTGAATATTTAAACATAATCGTCTATGGAACATTTAAAAAAAGAAAAACGTAGCTTTAAAAAATGAAAATGTTACAGTCCTTTAAGGCCGAACTTTGTAAAATTTAGTGTGCAGTAGCCCCAAATCATTCTACTGTCTTCTACAAGAAACGTTTCTCTATAGCATTTTGTAGTTTGTAGCATTAATATCACAAAAGCGTACGGCACAGTGTGACTTATAATGCGGTTACAATGTTTTCTCAACTTGGACTTTACGGTCATACTTGGACTTTCAGTTTAATTTATAAACAACTGTTTAATGGCTGAATTCTTGTGTTAATAATGTCTGTTGGAATGATCACATAAAAAAATTCAATTGAAACTGACGGCTGTGCTTAATGTTTTATTTTGGACTTTCTGCAATTTGTTTTCTTTTTTGTTTCGGATACTGTACTCAAAACCTAACGACACACCTAGTTCAATATCAATAGAATAATTTATTGAGCTGGCAGGGTGAGATCAGGAATTTTATTTCTTTATCTATTTATTTATTAACAAGCAAAACATTGGTAATCTTCTTCTTCTCTCATCATCTCCTCAGTGCTGTTAAGCGTGGAGTAGCTGCCTCTGACCATCTCATCCAACGGTCCCTGTTCTGTGCAAGCGTTCTCATCTCCGGCATGGTGCATCCTTTCTTTGTGCCAATTCTCGCAATCAATTCTACATACATGAGCCTTGGCCTGCCTTGCGGTCGCCTTCCTCCAGCTCTTGCCTCTAGAAGCCACCTGGCCTTACGGTCATCTCCCATTCTGTTGACATGCCCGAACCACTTCAGCTGTCTTTCTTCAATCGTCTCTAGGACGGATCTAACTCCTAGTTCCTCTCGCACCCTGTCATTCCTTATTTGGTCTCGCCTTGTGTTTCCTAATATTTTCCGTAGGAATCTCATTTCCGCAGATACAACCCTGCTGGCATGGCGGTGCAGGAGTGTCCAGCTTTCCGATCCCTATATTAGCACTGGGAGAAAAACTGATTTGAATAGCAGAAGCTTCGCTTTCCTGCTCAACTCCTGCTTTCCAATGAATGCCATGGATATTTGGTAGAATATTCCATTGGCCTTTTGGACTCTATTCATTACCTCCTGGTCTATTCTTCCATCCTTGCAGATCATTGTTCCAAGGTAGCAGTAGGTATCGGTTTGCTCAAGGTTCTCTCCATTGCAAGTGATTCTAAGATCCTCGTTCCTTCCTCCAATACACATAACCTTGCTTTTGGAGGCATTGATCTGCATGCTTCTTAGCTGCAGTTTGGTAATCTACAAGAGCTAAATTTCTTTTGGGCGTGAAAATTCAATGAAAGTCTGTAGTTCATTAAATTTCGCAAATGTTGACATCTTAGCCATAAGAGTTTCACGATTAAATTCGAGGGTTATTCAGAACTTTTATTGGCGGGTTTTATCTGAGTTATATAAATTTGGATTTGTCGTTTAGTTGCCATTAGTGCATTCATTGATGGAAGTATGATGAAAAAATGATAAAATTGTTCAATCAAATTGTTTCAGAATGTGTTTATGGACTCACTTTGTTGGAATACATAAATGTTTTACACAGTTAAACACTCGAAAGTCTTTTAAATGCCGTCAAAGGATTCTCGCCAAGCCCTGATAATATTCACTTACAGCATGATAAGAAATCTTCCAAGCAACAATTTAAATTGGCTCCTCGATTATTACAATCACATATGGGTCCGTTGGAGGATTCCCAAATACCTGGCGAGATTCGGTAGTTATTCTAATATTGAAAAACGGATAAGACAAACGGTTATCGCCCTATTTTTCTAACAAGCTGTCTTAGGAAAATCCTAGAGCGGACGGTTAATATGAGATTAATGTGAATGATAGAAGGGAATGGCCTAATTCAACCTTTTCAGTCTGTATTTCGCAAAGGACGATCTGCAGTAGATCATTTAGTCGCACTAGAGACTGAAGTCCAATATGCGTTTGTCAATGGACAACAAATCGTCGCGGTATTATTTCAAATGATGAAGGCATTCGATACCATAAACCATCTTCGCAAGAGGTCATTGGCCATTTCAGGGTCCAAATCGGCTGTGAACTATCCCGAGATCACAATTGGATTACAATACAGATCAATGGGGTCCCTCAGGGTTGCGTACTTAGTCCAACTCTATTCTCACTCGCAATAAATGATCTGGGGCTCAATTTACCAATAGGTGCCAAACGTTTACTGTTTGCAGATGACCTGGCGATGGTTTTTGGTGCGAAAACATAAATACCATAAAAGATGAACTGCAAGAAGCCATCAACAGAATTAATAATTGGTCCATATATAAATGGGTCTGAAAATTTCCTTAGAAAAAACCGTATGCCTCCATTTCAGCCGTAAGAGAAACACTCCATTCCTTCCCGAACTACGTCTAGGAAATTCATTGATTCCCTACCACTACAAATTTAAGGATTTATATTAGATCAAAAACTGAATTGTGAACCACAAATCTCGTCATTAAGGACAGCCGCTACCAAAAAATTGAATATATTACGTTTTCTTGGTGGTAAATCCTGGGATTCAGACAGATTCACCATGCTAAAACTAAATCAAGCTTTGGTCTGTGCCAATTACGGGTCCTTTATCTATGATTCTGCCCGTCGCCGAACCCTTGCTAACCTTGATTCATTCCATCATTCCTGAATCCAGATTGCAACCGGTGCATGCAGAACCAGCCCGTTCTATGTTCAGAAGCAGGTTTACCTCCTCTTTTATATAGAAGACAAATATCGGTTATAAATTAGATCCTCTAATTACTTCCCCAGACAGACCATCTCACGCATAAATACACTTCTTCTGACAGAAAGAATTTTCACGGTTATTTCAGCACTTCCGCGATTCCGCTATTCAAACCCGAAATTCAGAATCCACCTTGGACTCTACAACCAGCTAAAATAATGCTAAATCTTTCCTATTTTTCTAAAAATATTACCGCTCCTTCTGAGTATAAAGAAAGGTTGTCTATCCTCCTCCATAACATTCCGGAACATTTTTTAATTTACACAGATGGATCCAAATCAGAAAACTCAACGGCTAGCTTCGTCTTTTGTAACCCATAAATTTAAATTATGTTCTATTTCCACTGCCGAGCTCCATGCCATAACACCAACTCAGAAGACTAATGTCGGATTTTTTAAGCTCTCTAAAGGGTTTAAAAGGTATGTACCCAGAAAACCCAGTAGTCATAAGAACTTCTCTGTCAATACTCCAAGAACAGGGTAAGTGCGAATATTTTATATGACACATTGGCATTGCAGGCAACGAGCTCGCAGATCAAACAGCCCGAGAGGCACTCTCGCTCCCTGGCCGATGCACTACCGTTCTCCCAACAAAAGAAATGCACTCACTATATCCCAACAATAGATATAATAGGACTGACCCCAAATTTATCTAGCGCTCTTAATGACAATAAAACTTAGGTAACATTGGTATTTAAGTTTTTGAAAGCACTTCCTCTCTTGTCTAAATTATAGCATTATAGAATTTTCTCCATTTTTTTTATCTTTATTAATTAATTTATTTTTAATAATCTATTTTATTTTATTTTTAATTCTCTTATTATTATTATTATTGTATTTTTTTTATTTTGTATTTATTTATTTTTTTGTTCCAAATATAGTAAATCAAACAACCATAGGCGTTGATGACCTAAGGATTTTACGCCTACAAACAAAAAAAGCAAACAAACTATCGAAGAACCTTAAAACAATTACAAAAACGATTTCAATGAAAACGATTTTTCCAGCGAACGGATCAAACAATTTTCCAGTTTGATGGCTTAAATTACTCAGAGAGATCCTGCGAACGTTTTGAAACGAATTAAGCTCAAAATACTGAGACCATATTATATTAGATGGGATTGATCTGTCCGATTGATGTCTGTCCGTATTTAACGATTTTTGAGCGAATGGCTCAACCAATTTTTAAGTTTAATGGTTTGTATTACTCATGAATATTTTGAAACAACCCAAAATACTGAAAAAATATATTATCGTATTTTAAGTATTCTCGACTTTTTTGTGATATTTAATATAATATTATGATATGAAGCATCACAAAAAGTGATATTATCAAGTATAAGTTCATGATCATAAAAATGTCATTTTCAAATCGTCAAATTGAAACGCACTAGGTGAAGAGCGCATTGTGGTGAAGTCTTGAATTCCTAATCCTCCATGGTTGACTCATTGTGTCTTTTGGGAGTTAGGTATTCGAGACTTTACAATAAGACGTGCCTCGTCAAGAACGTTTTCAAAGTGACATGAAAATCGCATTTTTGCAAATTCGATAGTTGGGCATGGTAGGGACGATGCAATAAAATATCGTTAAAATAAAAAATAATTTAATTTTAAATAAAACTGACTACGGAAATAACCTTATATGTTCTAAGGGACGAAATTTACTTGCATATATATTAATTTACTTCGGTGGATTGTGAGTGAAATTGAGGTGTCTGAATAATTAAACATGGTATAATAGTCAGCTGCCTTTCAGAACACGTTAAACCTCCTTGCAAGTACATTCTGTCCCCTTTATCTTTGCATGGCAATACTGAAAGATCCTGGCTTCCATGCATTTAAACATACAATAAGTTAGCTAATGTATTGTCAGAAAAGTCTTGACTTTCGTTCGGGTGTTGAAGGCAATCGACATCAACACCAAGTTTCAATATGTCAACTTCACTAGCAATCCAGCATTTTGTTTCAGTGGATATGCAAATACATTCTGTCCCTTAGGACGGATAGAGTTTTTTCCGTATCCTGTTTTTTTTTATTTTTTCGATATCACCAAGTAGAAACAAGGACAGTTTTAGCCGCTAAGACACAGCTGTTAGTGATGCTGAGGATTACCGTAATCATGCAGGAAATCGCAAAATAGCATCATCACGGTGGTGAAAATACAAGAACAGGTCAAAGCGGACATTGCATATTAAAAAATAAATGATCTTCGTTTCATACAGAAAACGTACAGAACTTCTTACCAACATATTATTTACTGTATCGCTAAGCGCGGATTTCGTAACGTAATGACCTTTCTTGAGCTGTAGAGGCGAAATATAATTCTCAATAACTTTTACTTTTGAAAGTTTTTATTCGTGACTAACAAGATCAAGGTGAGCTGAGTTAATTGTTCATGCGAGGTATGTGTTTGGATTTATTTTCACTCTTCGGACACCTATTGTATTCTTATTAAGTGTTGGGGGCAAGGAGAGGACTGGGATTTTCATCCTTCTTGTTTTCCTCAAGAATGTGAAGATTACAAGATGTAGCCAAGGTCGAGATATAGTTACTGAAATACCTTTCCCATATCCATTACTTCTTAAGATGGTAGAGGTACGAGAGGTACGTTCAGATGGTTGAATGTCTATCCTTTACGAAGTCTGAACTGTTTTATCCGTACACTAATATCAACTGTTAAACTCGATTATGGACAGATGATTATTGTAATCTGTAAATATGGTTCGCGACTAGTTAGCTTCAATTTGGAGCCGGGCATAATTAATAACATTTTTTCCAATGACCCTTAGAAGTAGATAGTGGCCAAAAAAAATATTAAATAAATTTGCAATAATTTGTCGATTATTTCATTATTAAAGGAAAGAAATAAACCATTCTAAATAGAGATGAATGATTCATAACTCATAAAATATATAGAGCGGATTTAATCTTCTTTTATTTATTAATTACATTAATTTTTATTCTGGTTATCTTATCTGGATATTTTCATTATGATTTGTATCCATACAAACAAGTAAGGTTTTCAACAAGTACACACAAACAAATATTTAAAAACGGATTCCATCTCTTCACTGAAGTTAATTAAGCATTCTTGACAAAAGTTAATTTAATGATTACATTAATATATTTTTATAGTAGCCGTAATGTATATAAATTGAATTAGTCCCATGTCATACAACATAGATACATATACGGTTATAATAAAGGATCTCAACAGATTGCAAAAAGTTTCACCTAGACACAGAGCCGTACACAGAATGTTTTTTTCGGTAGGGGATTTAATTTTTTTTTTCATTAGAGGGTTTAATGAGAAGAAGGAAAATAATCCCCAAGTTTGGGGCAAGTTTTAAAAATAAGCATGAAAATTGGATCATTAAAATTACCAAAAATATTAATCAAAATACAAATCTTATGTTGCTGTGTATGAAAATTATATGTGTTTATACTTTTTAGATTTTCTTCCTGGCCCTCTCCTCCCTCCTCCTCCTCCTCTCCCTCCCCTGCGTAAGCCACTGCTTCGACACGATTTAGGATCATCAATTTGAAAACACCCAGACCATGCTGCTCGACATTTTTGATTTTGATTATTTTTTTACCAGTTATTTCCTATCATTTGTTGTGTTCAAAATTGTAGTTAAAGCATTTTTTTTTTTTAAATTTACTTCGCAAGAGGAACAAGTTCTCAGATAACTCTCGTAATTTTGGGTATATCAAAACAAAAAAAAATCCGTGAGCAGCAGAACTCCGTCACTAAAGTCGTATTTTCACTAAAATAAAAACATAAAAATGGGGGACTGAGAAAAAAGTTGAGGCCCAAAAAAAGCCGCTTCCCTACCATACCGAAATTTGACCATACTTTTATTATATTGTTCTGGCTCTCCGCTGACCTTCGATACAGAAAACTCTTCATACCGAATATCAGCTCATTCGGCCCAACGGGGGCCGCTGGAGTTTAAATAACCCTTTGCCAATACTGGTCCGTTCAAAAAAAAAAAAATAAATAAAAAAAAAAATATATATATATATATATATATATATATATATATATATACACATACATATATGCATCTCCAAAACTGCATATATGCATCTTCCATTATCGTGCTTTAGGAGTTATGAAACGGATAGAAGCAGCTGGAGTGGCCAAGTTGAGACTCCCAAAAGATACTTCCCTTACACCGTTCACATTCACAATTCACATAAACATTGTCAGGCCTATACACTAATATGGTGGAAGTGTAGAGATGCGCAAATCTTTAAAAACGCCGAAATTTCAGGTAAACATATAGGCCTTCGCCCAAAACATGTCAATTTCACGATAACCATTTTACTGATTAAAACTTGCTGGTAATGAAGCAGACATAATTGATGATCTATTTTGTGATTCATTAATGCAGTAGCCAATAAAAATACAGGGTCGTATCGCATAACCTAGCAAAACGAGACGGTAAAAGGTCTCTTTTTTGCTCATTTGCGAAAAACTATGGGTCCTGGCGATGATTGTTCTATATAAAATTAAAGTTGATAAAATGTGGCACAAGGTTGATTTGATTCATTCATCCCGTAAAGTTTCCCGAGATATCCGCGCTCATATTTCGTTAATTTTGAAAAAAAAAAAAAAAAAGAAAAGAAATGCCTTGCTTGCCTGAAGAGCAAGTAACTTTGCTGTTTGTTTTTTCAAATTTTATATTAGTTATTTCAAATATAATCCTTTTTTGAGGGGGATTAAACATCGATTTCGAAATAAAGAAAACAAAAAAAAAAGAAAGAAAAAGCATTCAAATTGTATTACTTAAAAAAAAGCCTTTCTACAAATAGAAAGGTTGAATGTAATGAATATGAAATACGTAATGAAATGATACGAAAAAAAAAATTGTAATAAGTAGCTAAAGAAAAAGACAATGACTCGAACCAAAATTTGGTATTAATACAAACAAAGATTGAGGTCTTACAGACTGCACGAGGAATGGGAATAGTCGGATGGCAGGAACAGCGGTAGGGAAGGCCCTTCCAAGATGAAATTCTGAGAGTTGGTACTACGACCCCGGCACTCAGCGCCGTATATGCCACGGCCTCGGCAGTGAAAATGTAAAGGCATTACTGAACAAATATCTGAATGGAAGACAACCGCCAAAACCCAGCATCGAAGAAAAAACTCTTCTCCCGAATAACGATATATTTTCCTTGATGGTGTATAATTAGATCAAATTCCAGAAAAATCCTTGTTATTTCCAAGGTGAGGCACGCCCACTCCTAGACCTTCCTCAAGGTTACGTGTAACCTACTAAAGTTTCCAATAAGCAATTCAAATTCTTATTAATGGATAGATGGATAATTAATTTAATAAATGCCATGAGCTTGTTTTATTTTATTTAAATTGTAATACACATAATTGTCTAGTGTGTTCATCGTCATTATGTAATCTCGACCTTGGAATATTATCTATAAGTAAATTGTATTAAACATTATTTCAATAAGTATTTCTTATGAAAGTATTTCTTATGTGAGAAAATAAAAACAACTGAATTGTGAATCAGGAAGGTTCTCAGTGGTGAATAAATATTTTATTTATTTTTATTTTCGGTTCCTGCAACTACGTCACATTCTGATATCCAGTTCTTCTGCTCTCCAATGTTCTCTGTTAGACCTCTAGGCGTCGTGTCTTCTGTTACGTCTTCTATCCACATCTTTTCGGCCTTCCCCGTCAACGTCTCTTCTATTCTCTTCAGTACTAAGAATTCGCCAGAGCCAACGAGATTCTTCCATTCGCATGACGTCATACCACATTATTTTGCGATTTCGTTGAGGATGTTTACTTCAGCCCCTATTCTATTTCTTATTTCATCATTTGGAACCTTCTTCAACATGGATAAGCCACATTTTCTTTGTATATATACATATATATACATTTTCTTTGTATGTATGTATGTATATATATATATATATATATATATATATATATATATATATATATATATATATATGTATATATATACATATATATATACATCTATATATATATGTATATATATATGAATATATATATATATGTATATATATGTATATATATATGTATATAAGTTAAGTGGAGAGTTAAGGATTACGGAGAAAAATATATAAATAAACACAGAAAATCCTATATAAGGCTGTAAGAAAAGTAAATAAAGTCAGTTGTATTCTAGACATTGTGGTGTACGTTTCATCCTCCCAACCTCTCTTTTTTTTTGTGTTTCGTGCCGAACAAGTTTTAACTGGTGCCGAAACCCGGGACCTTTAGATATTAGCGAGTCCTAACAGAAATTAATTTCGCTAGCGCATATGCCGCTTCGACCAAGCACTTTAGACGAAATGGTACGCGAAATTCAAAGCGAACTTCAGACGTCTGCGAGGATGACGGAAGAAAGTAACACCTCAACAGCAGCAAGCGCTGAGATGATGCAGGCGGTTAATGCGGAAATGATGCGTTTGGAATGGATGCGGATGAGGACCGCGACGGCCACGTATTTGAAAACTGCGATAGCGGAGCTGGAAAAGTTCGGAGGCGAGATAGGCCATCTTAATCATTTCTTGAAGAGAGGGCAACAAATTCACGTACTGCTGGAGTCCAAGATAACAGCGGGATTGGTAGATCAACTCGATGTTTTAGAATTGAGGGCGTCGTTAGTAGGAAGGGTGCGACGCAGTATTCTAAATTACATCCAGGCAGATGAACTGACAGCATGGGACGAGGTGGTGCGGCGTCTAAAACAGGCGTATGGCGGAGGAAGATGGTCGCCGGAAGAAGATCTGTATCGGCTGTTTACGGAAACCCGCAAGGCAGGGCAGTCGGGGTATTCGTTTGCAGCAACGATGCTACGCCAATACGTAGCTATTGCTGAGAAGATCGTCGAGACCGTCGGCCAGGCAGAGGCAGGCCAACAGTTGGCCGTTTACGATAAAATTCTGAAGGTACAGTTAGGAAGAAATTTAAGGACGAAAGAAAAATTCGCTGCAGAAAAGACCTTCCTAGACTGCGTCAGAGAAGTCATGGATCGCGAGGCGCGGGAGCAGGAAGAAGATGAGGTTCAGTCAGAGCATGGGTGGCAGCAAGTGGGACCCAGGCATAGGAGAAACTTTCAGAGGCTTCCGCCAAGGAGAGACGAACAGCGCAGCGGCCGCAAAGAGGAGCGCAGCTCACGCAGAGACGAGCGTGGATTTCGTAGAACGGAAGATGGGCAAAGGTTCACCTCTCGGAAACCACGTAAAGATGATAGGAGATGTTATGAGTGCAGTAGGACAGGGCACGTCGCGGCGAACTGCCCGTCCGTGAAATGCTTCGAGTGTGGTGAAAAGGGGCATGTAGCACGGGCATGTCCATGGATCCATTCGAAGAGACCACGAGAGGAGCCAATGGAAGTTAACACGCACCGGACGCGGCACGCACGTCGTGCAACATCATCGAGCTCGGGGGAAACGACATCATCAAGCTCTAGCGGAGAAGAGGAGGAGCAGCCGACTTCGTGGGCACAAATCACGAAGGGACGCAGCAGCAGGAAACTACGGCCAACAGCAGCAACGGCGAGGAAGGAGACCCAAATTTGAGGAGACGCGGGCAACCACATAGACTATAAATACGAGGTAAATACTGTATGTAATGTGTGGGATAGGTTGCCCATAGTAGAGGGGAGTCAGGGGAAGATTAGGGCCCTCATTGATACGGGGAGCACAAGTACTCTCGTGAGCAAAGGGATGCTAGGGTGTACTGACGTGGTTGAGAAATGTAGATGTTCGATAACCACTTTGAGCGGGGCCTGCGCAGTGCTGGGAGAATACCACTGGAATTTGCGAGAATTAACGGGGCGCGATGTAACAGTGGCTGTCCACGTGCTGAGTGAACTAGCACCCCAGTACGATGTCTTAATTGGATGCGATGTCCTAGATTCGGTGGGTTTTCGGTTAGAAGGGAGTAACGGCAACTGGAAAATACAGTTGGGGAATAAGACACACCAGGGCCGGTTCCGAACAGCGCAGTCAAGTTTTCGTACGACTACCCTAACGATGGGGGCAAGGGGCGGAAGGATAGGGGCGTTACTCGAGGAGTTTAAGGATGTGTTCTATGAGGAAGGGGGGGCATTACCGGCTACCGGGCGGACATGCCACGAAATTAATTTGAAGGAAAATAAAATTTCGTATACGAAGGGGCGTAGATATCCGCAGTCATTAACTGCTATAATCCAACGGGAAATTCAGGTCCTTTTGCGTCAAGGAATTATTAGAGAAAGCACCTCGCCGTTTAGTAGTCCATTATGGGTAGTAGAAAAACGTAGAACCGATCCTCAGGCGGGACCTTCATACCGTCTCGTCGTTGACTATAGGAAACTCAACGAGAACACTGTGGACGAGAGGTATCCGTTACCGCGGTTAGAGGATATGCTCGACAAACTCGCTGGAGCTCGAGTGTTTTCAACACTTGACCTGAAAGCGGGTTATCACCAGGTGCGCATGCGTCCAGAAGACATCGAAAAAACGGCCTTTACATTCGGTAGGGGACATTATGAATTTGTGCGCATGCCATTCGGGCTTAAAAATGCACCTCTTACCTTCCAAAGACTCATGGATGAGTTTCTACGCGGCCTGGGCGAAAACTTTTGCCAAATCTACATGGACGATCTAATCGTCTTTAGTCCATCCCCCGCGATGCATGAGAACCATCTCCGTGCGGTTTTGTCTAGAATCAGGGAATTCGGCCTTAGGCTGTCAGAGGTGAAATCAGTGTTTTGCCAGAAGCAAATAAAATTTTTGGGGCACATAGTGTCGGCCGATGGAGTACGACCGGACCCAGCGAGGGTCGAGGCAATTTCTAAAGTAAAACCACCCGCTAATCAGAAATCCCTCAAAAGTTTTCTCGGCATGGTCAACTACTATCGACGGTTTGTGCCTCATGTAGCGGACACGATCGCGAGCTTGACCCAATTGCTAAAGAAAGGGCGGCCGTTTGTTTTTACGGATGAGCATCTGCGGTGTTTCGAACAGTGTAAACTTGCACTCATGGGGGAACCGGTACTCGCCTTTCCTGACTTTTCCCGCGAGTTTATCGTTACCACCGACGCGAGCGATAAGGCACTCGGGGCAGTGTTATCACAGCAAGATGATTTGGGGGACCGCCCAATCGCATTCGCTAGCAAACAACTTTCAGATGCGGAAACCCGGTATAGCGCTTTGGAGCGCGAATTACTCGCAGTGGTCTGGGCGATCGAATACTTTAAGCCGTACATTTTTGGAAGGCACTTCAAGCTTCGCACCGACCATAAGCCCCTATTGTGGACAGACGGCCTGAAGGAGTCGTCAGCACGGGTGGGGCGGTGGAAAGAAAGGTTACGGGCCTATTCATTCTCCATTGTTCACCAAAAAGGTAGCAAAAACGTTGTCGCCGATTGGCTTTCCCGAGCGATATACGCGAATCCCTTACACGGCGGGGGGCCGTCGCAGGACCCAGACAGTCGCGACAGCGTACACGTAGATGAGGAAACGGTGGACGCGGATGAGACCCCGGCCATGGCGAGACCACCCCAGCTCCCCGAAAGTGATTCGCCAGTTAATCGGCATATGCGGCAGATTATCTGGAAAACCCGAACCGCAGGTATCTCTAAATCGGAACACGAGCGTTACGGACGGCATAGAATCGTCACGGTATGGACCTTAGCCTCGGTAACCCCTAACGAGATTGCAACGATCCTGGAATCGACAACTAGAAGGGGAAAAACGTATCACTTATACGTTGGTAATAAGACAGTTTTGGATCGCATAAGATACATGTGGGAAACTGAACGCATAGGGGGGGATAGAAACTTTGTTTTATGCAGGCATCTGGTCGAGACGATCAAAGACGAGCGACAGCAGCGGGAGCTGGTACGCGCTTACCACGAGGGCAAGACGAATCACAGGGGGGTTCCAGAAACGTTGGCTGCGCTTCAACGGCGATATTATTGGCACCATATGAAACGCTCCGTTCGCGCAGTGCTGAAAGAATGCACGGTGTGCCATCGAGCTAAATACGACCGACACCCTGCGGTTATTCACCCCGAAATAACCCCGACACCAAACTCTCCGTTATTAGACGTTCAAGTGGACGTATTTTCCTGGGAGGGGTCACACTGGCTGACGATTTTAGATACGTTTAGCAAACTGGCCATGGCGTATTCACTTGAGTCAAGGTCTGCCGACGCTATTTGGGAAGGGCTATTACAGTGGATCGCTTGCTACGGGGTGCCCCAGAGGGTGACCTCAGATGGGGGAAGGGAATTTCGTAATAGTCGTACTACTACGGAATGTGCCGAACTTCAGATCGACTGGCACTTCAACTCCCCAGGGAATCCACGGGCAAGGGGGGCCATAGAGAGATTCCATAGTACGCTAGGAGAGCATTTACGCCTCTTTCATATCAATAGGGAATTAGGACCTGAGGCGGCAATGCCAAGAGCGATTTTGGCATACAATAATACCATTCACGCGGCTACGGGGTTCACACCAGTCGAGGTAGTGTTCGGACATCCCCTGCGCAACAGGGGCGATCTCTTAACGGCGATGACTACGCAGTTGCGTGACACGGTATCACATAGGCGGCGACGGTTGTGGGAAATTGCAGCGAAGACCCACAGTAGAATCGCTAAGGGGAAGGAAGCGAGAGCCGTACGGATCGGGATGGCCGCGCCAGATCAATCACATAGGATCAAACTGGGGTCGATCGTTTACCGCCGACCACCTTCTCGTCGGACAAAAGGTGAACCCAGGTTCGAGGGGCCGTTCAGGGTGATAGCACTCAAAGAACACAATATCGTATCGATCCAAGAGATGCAAGGCGCACAAAGAGTGCGACATACCCACGTCAGGCACCTCCGCGTTCCTTTGGATGTGGGAAATAATTGAGAGAACTTTGAAATTATATATAGTACATTGAGCAGGGCTCATCGAAGTTTTCATTTTTGTTTGTCATGCCTAGTCTTTAAGTTCGTTATAGATAGTTTTCATTTCTGTTTGATGAATTATTGTAAATTACTAATTGTAAATAGTTTTCTAGTTTATAAGTGTGCCTTTTTTTTGTTGTTTTCGCTTGTTTAGCAGAGTTTTTTAGAGTTGTGCTTGTGTTAGCTTGATTAAGTATTATGTAGTCTACTATTGCTACAAGAGCTATATATATCTTTTGATTTTCTGTATATTGTTGTACATACGTATATATATATAGTATTCATTATTATTTTTTTTTTTTTGCTGATGGTTATTTATATATTCTTTCTCAGAGTTCACTTCGTGAACTGGTGCGGGGGAGTTAAGTGGAGAGTTAAGGATTACGGAGAAAAATATATAAATAAACACAGAAAATCCTATATAAGGCTGTAAGAAAAGTAAATAAAGTCAGTTGTATTCTAGACATTGTGGTGTACGTTTCATCCTCCCAACCTCTCTTTTTTTTTGTGTTTCGTGCCGAACAAGTTTTAACTTATATACATATATACATATGTATGTAATGGCTGTATATATATATATATATGTATATATATATATATATGTATATATATATATATATATATATATATATATATATATACATATATATATATATATACAGCCGTTGTTACTGCTGCTGGATTTATTTTTTATTTGACGGAGGTTGTTAAACATCCGGAAATTCTTTGGAAATTGGCGCTGGAAAACAATAATAAATAAAAATAACTAGTTAAAAATTCTGTATTTTGTTTTGTTATTTTCAATAATGAACCTATGTAACCAACCAAGAAATTATTATTTTCAATAATGAACCTACGTTCAAATCGATAAAGAAAAACAAATTAACTTCCCTCCTCTCAAAATCTGAGGTGTTACGTTTCAAGGTATGCAGAACCCAGAACCCACAAAAAAATAAAAAATAAATAAATAAATAAATAAAAAAATAAACTTTCGTTCCACAACTTTAAGGTCATAAAATTCTCTAAAATCATTGACATCAGACTAGTTTTAAATTTGGACTAATTACCCAGCGCCTGCTGTGTTATCCTTTTCCATTTCTTCCTGTTTCTCGCATTTATCTTCCAATCGCGGACTCCCAGCTTCCTCGCATCTTCCCCACTTCACCCTTCCTTGAATCAATCCTCCATTTCCGCTTTTTTCTTGGTTTTTCCTTTTTCTTTTTCCCACTAAAGGGCAGATCCAAAATTTTCCTCCGTATCCTTTCAATCTCTATTCTGATCACATATCCTGGCACCTTAGCCTACTGGCTATAGGCAAAGTGTGAATCGACAAACCGGATATTTTTCATATAAAACTATTTGGAAATAATAAACCATTATTTAATAATTTGTAGCGTTTTTTAAAATTTCTTGTTTTAGAATAATAATTAAAATTTCTGCAATCGATTTTATAACTAACTTAAAAATTTAAATTATGCCCAATGTACATTGTATTTAGATATTTATATTTTTGTGCTACTAATTTCATTAATATTTATGTTAGTAGGGGATAAAAAGTTATTATTTCAATTATTTCAACGAATAAAAATGTAAATGTTTAATGTTCTAATGGGTCTGTTATAACTAAAGTCCGGATTTATATGCAGCAAAAAAGATCAAAATATGCCATATAATATTCAGTAAAAACTCCTCAAATATGCAGTAAAAAGTCCTCAAATATGCAATAAAAACTCCTACAAAATTCAGTAAAACCTGCAGTGATCTGCAGTGAAATCTGAAGGAGTGTAGAGTGAACCATGAAGGAATATGCAGGAAAATATGCGTGTTAAATGTCAGAAACATGCAAAAAATCAACCAAAGGCTGTAATTATTGCCTAAATGGCTTTCTTTATGAATTTTAATTTTAATTTACAATATAAATAAAACAAGAAACAGATAAATTGAAAAACAAATTTTATTTACAATGTTTTGCATAGGATTCGTTTATAACTAATGATTATAAAATCATTTTTTATTTTATTATTCTTTTTTTTGTGAATCGAGATTTTACAAGATTAAATAAGAGAATACCAGATGCAACTAATGTAAAACAAAGTACTTCATCGAAAGTGTCTATTAGATTTGAACGAATTCGGCAAACAGTTCTGAGAATGGTCTCCAACTGTAAGAAAATTCCCTGCTCTTCACAAGCAACCCTACAGCAAACAAAAAACTATTGTTACATTCTGATCTTAAATTATTGTATAAAATTCCAAAAATAGTTCGTACGTATATCTGCCTTTACGGATTGGTCGATTTTAAAAAAAAATTCACACAGCACATTTTTATTGTACAAATTGTAAACAATGTTTTTTTCCGGAAAAAAAATCTCCGTGTTGAATTCAAAGGGTTCCAACTGTTTAACATTGAACTAAAAGATGCTCCTGCCTTGGGCATTTTGGTTTATGTGAGAAAATTAAAACGTAGTTAATTTAACATAATAACCAGGACGGAAGCAACACACTTATTGACAGAATAGAATTGGAAATTCCAAAGAAGGGCAAGAGGATGTTTTTTACTTTGTTAAGGAAAGTACCCGAAAGTAAGAAGGTACACGTTCCGTGCAGTTGTAATCACAACACCAACTTAAATTGCTTGTCTCTGAGCTTAATCTTTACTACGATTATTCTTTTATAGTAATTTAGACTAATTTTAGAGTTCACTATTTTTATTAATCCTAGGTGGTGTTAATCCATCTTATAATTGATGCATTAAATAAGAACGTGTATCAAAAAATAGTTTAATTATTTATTTTCTATTTTTACTGTCAGAAAAATTGTTTAAACAAAATGTTCGGCCAAATATGCAATAACCCATCAAATATGCAAAAATATGCACAATAAAATTTAATATATCTGCGCTAAATATATTGACTTGTAAAGATATTCAATCATTTTCGTTGAAAAACGTATCTGAAAAAATATGCATTTGTATACAAATCCGATCTTTAGTTATAACCATATGTTACACTAAACGGTTTCTTCTTTCATCTTTTTCCACAAGTAATCTTTGTAACGAGGAATGTCTCAGAGTTGTAAAAATTAATTGAAAAAGGAACAGATTTAAACCTAAAATTGAAGGATATAAACTCGTTTTTCTTCCATAGGGAGAAAGTGCCTTATATTAAGTCGCATCAGTTCAGCTCAGTGACCGAAAAAACTGTTAATTTTATTCTAAAAAAAAATGTATAAACTTTATTTTTATTTTGATGGAATAAAAATTTTTTTCAAAACTTTTATTTTTCAAATTTTGAAATAATAGTTTTATAATAACAGTCATTTTTAAATTGTGTGTGAAAAAGATTATTAAAAAAATTAAATTTTTCATAAACATTTTAAATAAGTTATACCGCTTTTGGCGCATAGCGGTTAATGTTTTAATTGTAACTTAAGTTGCGTACACAGGATGTAGTGGAATGGGACCATGAAGTATGGAGATCCATTATTATTTTATTCAATGTGTAGTTTAACAAAATATTAGCGGTATTATCGTGCAATCGAGCATCCATTATTTTCCAACTCTTCAGATTTATTCGATTTTGAGATTCATTATTGGGTTATCGATGAAGTATTTATTGAAACCCTACCGATTTTAAGATCGCGCAATCAAGTATCGATTTATTTTCACTTTTTGGATTTCATTGATATTAAGGTGCATAGCAGAGCCGTTATTTCTGAAAATACTATCGATTTTAAGATCGCACCGTGACAAATCGATTTATTTAAACTCTACGGATCTCCTCGATATAAAAGTAAAGAATGATAGCTTCTAACGCGCGTACATGTGAACATGCACCATTTTTTTCATACAATGAAACATATTAGTGCGATTTGTTGTCACTTAATAAAATAAAAGGATATAAAAGGATTTTTGATAAGAATTTATTACAAAAGGTGCATTTTTATTATTTTATTTAGCAATTTAGAATAGTTTTATAATAAATATTCTTGAAAGTTCTAAAAAAATCTTTTATTTTTCAAACATAAAAATACACTTTTTTACTTCCTTGTACGAGTAAAGGAAGTATTATAATCGCGAAAATTTTTGGTTTTCAGATTTCAACGGAAATATCCATTTTGATTTTGACTAGTTTCGTCGTGGCGACTGTACGTACGTTCGTTCGTATTTCGCATAACTCAAAAACGGTTAGTCGTAAACAGTTGAAATTTTGTATTTAGGATTATTGTAAACTCTAGTTGTGAACTTCCCTTTTTGGTCACTGTTTGATCACCGGAAGTGGTACTTTACTTGATAGTCATAACGGATTTCCATAAAAAATCATAGTAAAATACTTTGCAAAACTTCTCAAATTTGGTATTTATAACTTATGTATTGATTTAAATAACATACTAGATTTTCGTCTAAATTGGAAAACCGAAAGCGATACTTTACTTGAAGGTCATATTAGACCTTCATCAAAAATTATATTAAAATATAATTTAAAACATCTCAAATTGTTAAATAGGACTTTTATATCGATATGAATGTATTTACTATATTTTGGTTAAAATTGGTGAGCCGAAAAGGGTACTTTACTTGAAGGTTATAATAAGCTTACATCAAAAATTATATTTAAATTAAAAGAGAAATCATATGTTTCGGTGATAAAGATTATAAACGCGATTTTTTCCATTCTAATAAAGTAATTGTATAACTTGTTTTAAGTGTTAAAATTGAGAGTAAAACACATTTTTTCTCTCCCCATTTATGAGATTTTGGTTGATAATGGTGAGCCGAAAAGGATACTTTACTTGAAAGTCATAATAAACTTACATCAACAATTATATTAAAATTAAATCCCGAGATCATATGTTTCGGTAATAAAGGTTACAAACGCGATTTTTTTCCACTCCCATTAAACATTTTTATTACTTGTTTTAAGTGTTAAAATTATGAGTAAAATAATGGTTTTCCTCCCATTTTGTAAGATGAACAAGTCTGGAGCAGGAGAATAAGATTTAAGTTAAGTGGGTTCTTCCGCTTAAAAGGTCGAAACTGTCGATTTCCAATGTTTTATCTAGTGACATTGACAGTTCTAATGTCAAGATGGAAGACGAAGAAACATCCTACTGAAAGAAAGCGACATATAATAACGGAATGAGACCTACAAAAACGAGAGTATGTCTGTGTGAGTGTGTGTCAATAGATAGATTTCGCGACACCGAGTGTCGTTTTTACTGCGATCTTCGAAAACTAGTAACCAAATTCAGTATCACTTTTTTAACCACGGATTTATAATTTAATAGGCATACAAGGAAGTCATGTGTTGCCCACATCATATATTTTTTATAATTTGTTTTTTCAAATAATGTAGGGAAAAAAAATAAATTGCTGATAAACACATATTTTTAATGAATGATTAATGAAACACTTTAGTGCATTTTTTTTCAACAATTTACTTTTTTTTATTAAACTTGTCCCAAAACAGTTTGAAAAAACATTTTTATAAAAAAAAAACTTTTATTTTTATGTTTGAAAATAAATTTTATATTAAATTACTATATATATATATATATATATATATATATATATATATATATATATATATATATATATATTATATATATGTATATATTATATATATTAAATTTTATATTTATTAAAAATTAATAAGTAAATTTTTTTTCAAAACTTTTAAGAATTTTATTAATGTAATTTAAATAAAGTGTTGAAAAAATACACTGTAGCGTATAGTCATATTAATTCATTAAAATAAATGTTTATCAACAATTTACTTTTTTTATTAAAACTTGTCCCCAAACAGTTTGAAAAAAAAAGCTTTTATTTTTATGTTTGAAAAATAAAATTGTTTTCAAAACTTTTAAGAATGTTATTAATAAAATTTAAAGTACTGAAAATAAATGCACCAAAGTGAAGAAAATTGTATGAAATATTTAAAAATGTACTAAAGTGTTTCAACGTTCATTGATAGAAATAAATGATTAACTTTATAAATAAGTGTTAATGAAAAATTTACTTTTTTTATTAAACTTGTATCCAAACAGTTTGAAAATAAAATATTTATAAAAAAAAACTAATATTTTTATTAGAAAAATAAAGGTTTTTCAAAACTCAAAATTTCAAAAAAGTATTAATAGCGAAGTTCTATTATTAGGAGTGAAGTTCTCGGGATGACATTCTTGGTGACCAATAAAGATTCCCTTGCACCTTTCCCGGCTGAACGGCCTTTTAGGGGTGCGTCTTTTTTTTCTGTGAAGAGATTTTCAAAACGGAGTGGTTTTTTAGAGAATTGAGATATTCTCACTTTAACAAATAACTCCAACAAAACAAGCTGTGAATCATCCTCAAAGTATACAAGTTATTATATATTTATTTACATTGCAGTAGAAATCATGGAAAGAACAATACATTTTCTTTCCTGAAACTTTTTAATACAACCCAATAAAATAAAAGTCGATGTAAAACTTTAAAAAAATAAAATTTTATGTAAAAGTTATTGGAAAACTTTTATAGAAAAAACTTTCAAATAAAAGTTTTAAAAAAAACAAATTTGTATTTAAAAAAAAAGTTTTGGTGAAACTGTAAAAATGAAACTTATTGCGTTAAAAATGAAACATTTATAGATATTATTTGTATTATTTACTTTTGAAACTGATTTCAGGTCAATTTTGTCAGAAATATAAATTCTGTAGCTATGAATTTTGCTGTATTTCGCCAACATTTTTAAATTTTTTTTTTTGTATTTCAGTTTTACTGATTTAAAATGAAATTTTAAAAGACGAAAACGATGAGATATTATTATGGATCGGGCGCTAATGATCCAGATGTATTGTACCTAAAAAATCAAAATAACCAACCAACGATGCGATATTTACGCTAGTTCGATATATAATTGAATGCAGAATGTCTACTTCCTTCATTCCTCGTCCACCAAGATTTAAATGAATTATTATCATTCATAGTTAATAATTAAATTTATTTCTCACCGAGGACTTTGGTATACTTTATAAAGCAAGAGGCGATTTAAAACGAACTTATTGTTAATTGGACAGATTAATGACGGGTTTGGGTAATTTATGTCTTCTCGTATCCGCTCTGAGACAATCATTTTTTTTTCTCGGTTTGAGATTATTATTTAATTCTCATATGTGTTGATTTTTCTAGAAAATCTACTTACAATACTACAATAACTCTATTGTTTACAATAGCTACTCTTGTGTAAGAAGTGATTGCAGATAAAAATAAAGTAATTATTGACAAATCGTCACTTTACGGTAATTATGGTGAATAAAAAAGCGGAATATAAAAGCGGAAAGATGTAAATACGTTCTAATGGGTCTGTTATAATACTATGTTACACCATGCTGTTTCTTCTTTTATCTTTTTCCACCACTCCTTGTATCGAGGAATGTCTCTCAGCTGTAAAAATTGATTGAAAAAGGAACAGAATCGAACCTTAATTTGAAGGACTTTTTTTTCTTCGGTAGAGAAAAAGTTTTTTTGTATTAAGTCGAACCAGTACGGTTAAAACTGCGACCGAATGGGTGTTTTAGTGTTTGATATAAGTTTGTCATTTACAGATCTTCCTTAATATATTTTTCCAACAACGTATGCAAAAGAGTTGTCTTTGTTTTTTAAATATTTTGAAGGAAGTAATATAAATAATCACCACATTATTAATATGAGAATTTATTTATTTTTTAAATAATAAATAAAGACCTTTATTTTTTATGAAATTAATATAAAGCCGAGTTTACAGCGAATAGACATTATGATTGACAGCTGCCTGAAGGTCGGCTGGTCTAGGTTTAAACAGATGGAGTTTCGCTGTTATGGATTTGGTAGTTACAAGATAGACAATGAGTCATAGTAGATCAGCTGACTGGGTAAGCTGCTTAGCATTATCTCCAAAGCCGAGAGGTCGTTGGCATTGATGAGGTAAACAAACGTTTTAACCTCTGCTATAAGCTGTTAGGTTTATATTTTTTTTTTCGTTTTATTTTCTAGCTGATTCAAATCTTTTACATATAGCTGTGCAGTTATAAATAGTCATTCATCTAAGCTACTCTTTTTTTTTTTTTTTGGCTACACTTTTTCTTTTTTTTAAATCACAAGCCATTAAACCATCTCAAAAATCCTTCTCCAACCTATGATTTGCCCTGACTATAATAATTCAAAATATACTATTATACCATGAGTAAAAGAAACCTGAATAAAAATTAATTTATATTACATATTTTGAATAGTAGACCATATAAATAACAAATAAACAAATAAAATACAAAAAATAGTCAAAAAACTATTTATAGCAGCGAAATTTCGGCCCACATTGCAGTCCTTCTTCAGAGACACCAAAAACTATATTCGATGAAAAAAAATGAAAATATTTAAAAGATAGTGAAAAAAAAAATACATTGATATTAAAGAAATTACATCCGAACGGTAATAATTGAATATTGATAATAATAAAAATAATAATAATACTAGCAGGGGTTCAGCAAACAGCATTTTTGGGAACAGCTAGAACTGTTAAAAAATATATAAACATAACATAACCAGAGCCTAACCGTTGACTCACTGTGTCCCGGGTAGGTGAATATTCCCTACTAAGACTGACGAGTGCGAGATTCTGAAATAATAGTAATATCAATGTTGTAATGATAATATTATTATAATTTTATCAATTTTCATAACATACAAAATTGAAAGTTAAGTAAATATAGAAAGATAAGAAACAAGGAGGAATAAAAGTAAAATGAAAGACAAAGAGCATATTAATTAAAATTGAAAATACCTATAATTTTATTTATTTTTTAAAAATGTTTGGGATTTTCTTCCACCTCGGTCATTTTCGCCCCATATTGCAATATATACTGTATACTTAAACAAAGGTCAGTTAGTAAGGCCTAATTTAATTTTCAATATTTCCTAGCTAGAAATCAGGACGTTGTAAAGAAAGAAGAGGAGCTCCTAGAAGAAATTAATAAGCATTGAAATTAAACATCCAAATAATACTTTATTTTGTCTATAAAATTTAAATTTGTTAATTTTTTTTTTACTAATATTTTACTTTCCCTCACCTATATCTGAAAGATCCCTTACCTATATCTGTGTGTATGTGAACAGCTTAGCTCAAAAGCGAAAAGTTGTAGAATACTGAAATTACGTAGACCATTTAGTTTGCATGGAAACATATGCATGTGTTACAGCAGCATTTTTCGTCAAAATCGAATAACTGGAAGTGTCACTTTATATAATGATTTTACACTTTTTTTTCTCGAAAACGGCTCTGACGATTTTGATAAAACTTGCCTAAATTATACTTCCTGAAGGCCTTTAACTTTCTTTTCATGTATGTACTACATCACCGAGGAAATACAGGGAAAAGAGTTATGATGAAAAGAATATTTGGTTTGCGAATAACTTAAAAAGTACGCATTTTATGCTAAATTATGTATAGTGAAAGATAATTAATTACCTAAAAAACAAAACAAGAGTCATCAAAATCGGATCAATCTAGCCAAGATAAGGTGCATGAGACTTACAGGAAGTGACAATTATATCATGGATTTTACAATTTTCTCGTAAACGGATCAAACGAACTTGATGAAACTTGCCGAATGTCTTCTCCTTAAAGCCCTTCAATTTTTCATGTACTATATATAGTATATCAACGAGAAAATGCAGGGAAAAAGGTTATGATGAAAAGAATATTTTATTTGCACATAACTTAAAAAGCATGCATTTTATAGCAATGTATATTATGTATAAAACTGTATGAAAGGTAATTAAAGTATCTAAAAAACAAAAAAAAGAATCATTAAAACAGAATTAGCAAAGATACAGCGCATCGGACTAACAGGAAGTAGCAATTATCTCATGGATTTTACAATTTTCTCGTAAACGGCTCTAATAAAGGGGAACAAGTTATAGCTATAAGAAAATTTTATTTGCGCTGAATTCCAAAAGTAAGTATTTTATGGTAAATAATGTATGAAATCATATGAAAGGTGATTAAATTCTCTAAAATACAAAATGGAATCATCGAAATCGGACCGGAATTAGCAAAGATACAGCGTATCTTAGGAGGAATGCAAGACTCTAGATGGATAACCGATCGCATCCGAAAGGAGACGGATACGACTGAACCTCCTCCCACTATCTGTAGTCAACAATACACTCTGTAGTAATGTAATGTAATGTAAGAATATAAAAGTATAAATTAACTTAATAATTACTACTTATGTATTATTTAATCGAAGCAATATGTTTCCATCGAAACTAAACCGAAACTTTTAAAATATATTTTCAATTTGATAAACTTAAAATACATATATAGGTAGTGTACAGAATCGTACTAAAATTTTTTAAAAAACTGTTTTATTGTACTTATCTGGAAGAATATGTGAAGAAGTTATATTAAAAATATAATTATTATATGACGGTAAGGGAAAGTTGTGTGATGCGCGCACCGCACCAGCTTTTTTTTCATATACCTTTATGGTCTTTATGGCTTTTCGAATATTCGACATTATTAAATCGATCTATATAAAAATGGAAAGTGAATTAATTAATTTCTTTCTCAAAGCACTTATTTCTCTGGGAAACCAAATTCCAAACCACAATTTTGGCAAATCAGAAGCCAATTCTAAACCAAACTAAAACTAAATCTGGACTAGAATGTTTGGACGACACCTTAGAACCTTGGTACCAGGAACAGATAAAGCTCTTCAAGCTAAAGTGGATTTGAAAATAGCTAGAAAGGAAATCAATATAAAAAAGGAGAGGTACAAAAAGGAGTACGATAAAAATGCAAAAGATTTGACAGTTTTTGAAATAGGTCATAATGTAAGAATGTTAATTAATCCAGGAGCCAAAAGTTTGATATGGAAACCAGGTATTATAAAGTCGATATAAGTGATCACATTTGATAGAAATGGAAGGCATTTATATAGAAGAAATCATAAAAATTTTAAAGAGGATGGATGGAAGAAAGCGAGCTGGCAGGATGAGATGTGGAGTGCCACGGAGAAGACAGCGCAGATAGCTGAACCATTATCAATGACAACAGAGACTTCAGTTCCAGTTGAACTATCAACAATGACTACAGAACCAGTATCAATTCTGGACAACCATCATTCAGGAGAAATTACACCAATGCACAAGAAAAGAACTAGATCTGGAAGAGCAGGGATCAAACCCAAAAAACTTATTCTTCTTCTTCTTCCATGGCTCTACACCCCTTGTAGGGCCCTGGCCTCCGCAACAACGCCTCTCCAGTCTTCCCTGTCAGCAGCTCGACCTCTCCATTGTCCGATTACCATCCTTTGCAGATCGCTCTCCACATCACTCAGCCATCGCAGCCTGGGCCTTCCTCTTCTCCTTTTGCCTCCTGGTTTGCCATATAATAGTTTCTTCGGGTACCTATCTTCTCCCATTCTTTCTACGTGCCCAAGCCATCTTATACGGGCTGATTTGACATAGGTGACTAGGTCTGGTTCATTGTATGGGTCCCGAAGCTCTCTATTATTTCTTGACCTCCATTGGCCTTCATAACATACTGGCCCAAATATCTGCCGAAGCACCTTCCTCTCCCAGATCTGCAGCATCTTTTCGCATTCCTGGGTCAGGACCCATGTTTCACCAGCGTACGTGACAATTGGTCTTAGGATTGTTTTATAAATCAATAATTTTGCTTTACGTGACAAGTTCCGAAATCTTAATGCTTTTCGCAATGCAAAGAGACATCTGTTGCCTGCTGAAATTGCTCCCAGATACTTGAAGCTGTCCACTTTCTTAAATATGTGGTGGAGCAGTTGCACATGACTCTGCTCTTCCTGCCCATCATTTTTTGTGGAAATCATGTATTGGGTTTTTTCCTTATTTATCACCAGACCCATTTTTTTCCCAGCTTCTTCAAATTCCTGCAAAGCTCCTGAAAGCGCCGCCTTTGACCTTGCTGATATCACTACGTCATCAGCATACGCTAGGTGTTGGGTCATCCTGTTACAAATCGTTCCTCCTGGGTTGGTCCTGATTGATCTCGCAGCTTGTTTGAGTGCTATGTTGAATAATACAGGTGAGAGGAGATCTCCTTGGCGCAGACCATTCTCCACCTCAAACTCTTCTGATAGCATATTTTGGATTTTTACCCTACATCTGGTGTTCTCGAAGGTCATCGCACTTAATCCGACTAGCTTTTCTGGGTCCCCTAGAGTTTTCATTACTTTGAGCAGTTCTATTCTGTCGAGACTATCGTAGGCCTGGCAGAAATCTATGAAGAGGTGGTGGAGGTCAATATTGTATTCATATGCCTTCTCTAGCATCTGCCGTATGGAGAAGATATGATCAGTTGTGCTTCTAGTTGGCCGGAAGCCACTTTGGTATTCGCCTATATTTCTTTCAGCCCATGCCATAATTCTCCTATTTATTGCGACTGAAAGTACCTTGTAGACAGTAGGCAGTAAAGCGATACCTCTATAGTTTTGGCAGTTTAATCTGTCTCCCTTCTTATGTATTGGGCATAACACTGCCATATTCCTGTCCTGTGGCATCCTCATCTCCATCCATACATCAAATACGAGATTATATATTTCCTCCAACACTGCCTCACCCCCATATTTCAGGACCTCATTCGGGATACCATCCATTCCAGGTGCTCTGTTATTATGGAGTGCTCCAATTATTTCCACTATTTCTTCCCTATCTGGTGGTATTTCTTCTTCATCCACGTTCGACGAGTCTTTTCCATTTTCCAATAATACTTTTTTATTATAAGTTGGTTCTTCTTTATTCGGATTTAATAATTGTATGAAGAACTGCTTCCATCTTTCCAGGACAGATCTTCTATCTCCTTATTCAAGACTTATTCAAGAAATTTAATTTGAAATAGAATTTTGTATTTTATATTTTATTAAACAAAAGAGGATGTTTGGGGTGGTCACTAGAAACATAACCTACCAGAGAGATTCGGTATTGTTCTGTATTCTAGCACATCTGTTTTACATAAATAAAGACACTTTTACTGACTCTTGTTTTATTGTTTATTACAAATAAAAGATACAAGCACACAGTGTGATATGTTTATTCAATTAGAATTTTTTTTTTTTTTTTTTTTTTTTTTTTTTTTTTTTTTTTACCTGATGGGAATGACTTCAGTTCTCATGAGCAAAAATTGAGATAATTTTCTAAAACAAGCAATATCCTTTCGTGTTATTATTCCTAGGGCCTGTAAAGTGAAAATGAAAGAAAATCATAATTATGTGGAATTAATTTTAATGAGATAGTTCTTACTTTGAACTTTTCATCAACAACAATAACATAGGACAGCCCCAGTGCTACAAACATTAAATATATCTTTCTTAAAGACATTTCCTGCAAGTACAATAATATATATTATTCACTTCATGAGAAAAAGAATATACATATTTATTCATACATGTACAAATTGATGCTTATAAGTAATATTTTAAGTGTTAGCATATCTCCTAAATTAGTAATCAATATATTTTTCATTTATTCTTTTTACATAATTGCTATTTTATCAAAGTATCCAAAATTTTCTGGGGGGCTGATGGGATAAACAAAGAATTAAATGACACATTTTCATGTTACAAAGAATAATACAACTTTTCATGCAAATAAAGTTAGATTGGGACTGATTGCTGTAAATTTCTAAAACACAACTCCATAAGTGATTAAAGTTAAAAAGAGTTCCAATTTAATACTTAAGTTGTGTAAAAGTAATAATAAACAATCTTTTTACCTCATTGATTAAATAAGTTGAAGTGCACATGAATGCAGTGAGATCAACATCACTGTCAGCATCAGGAATATTATCTTCTGAATCTAGGATCTTAAAAAATAATATTAAATAAGTATTTACAGGGTGAGCAAGAAGGAAAGAGTAATTTCTAATGTAAATATTGTTTTATAGCTCTACTTTATATTACAAAAAAAAAATATATATATTATGAACATTAAATCACATTAATTTAACTATGACATTTTTAATTTTAATCCTTAAAATCTTATAGGAGTTTCAAATACATGCTTAGGGGTTCAAGTGAGAGCCATATCTGTGCAAATATATTCCATGAATTGTTAGTCATGCTCCAACAGTTAACCTAACAGAGTAATAAACATATTATTCAGAGTTCCAAAGATATCAGAACAATTTTTTTTTTCCGAAGCTCATAGGTGCAGAATATAAACTAGTATTGAAGTTTATATTGATTACAAATCCTAAAAATCAAAACAAAAGATTTATTACCTATTTAACAAGATTTATGAGAAAAATATTTTTTTCTTTTTAAGTTAGTTAATACCAGCTTCGACAATTCATTCCAAATGAAGTAAGTTTATAATAATAAAGTAAAGTAAGTTTTTTTTTTCTTGGCAAAAAGGACCATTAGGCCCACTTGCTGGACTTTGAACCCCCCTCCCCCACCCTTGCCAGTTTATTATAATTGTTTTTTGAAATATTAAATGGAACATAAATATTACTTGTGAAATATTTAAAAAAAAAAAATCATTTTTAAGGTTGGTATGGCTTTTATGAACCATAATCTTATTTGTTAAACTACACAATGCAGCAGTTCTTACAGTTACAGGACAAAAATTTGTAAAATTATCTGCGAAATCAGAAAGTTGGAGCATAATGCTGATTAAATTGTCTATCAAGAACACCTTAATGTATATAATAATAGTAGATAATTAAGTACCTCTACTAATTTATTGGCTTTTGTAGATTTCATTTATTTACCATTAAAAAAAATCTAATACCTGAAACTGATAACCACAGGAAAATCTTATGAGAAATTATCTATTGATAACCTCTCTCTCTCTCTCCAACACCTTCGGAGGATGAAATGGTTTGAAAAAAGAAATGAAATAAATAAAAGTAAACAGTGTTCAAAATCACCTGGTTATGATATGATAATTTTCCAATATTATACTGACAATTGTTTTCTAAGTATCTTTCTCAACTTTATCCACTACAAGATCCTAGACCTATCCCTATACCCAAGTTCATGATTAGGCATATGGAACTGGTAATAGGTCTAGGATCAGATCAGAGTTTTACAAGCTTGCAGTGGTTAGTAATAAATGTCCTTTCTCCCTATCTAAGTGTTAATTTCAGTGAAACCGAACACAATAAAAAACATTGAAACTTATTTAATAGTCATCTGGCTTTTAATATTTATTTTCAATTAAATGTGGATTACAACTTACCTCTTCTAATTCTACAAAACTTTCACCTTCATATTCTAATATCATTTCATGCATAAGCAGTATTTTATCAATATTTTCTGGAAAGTTGTAGATTTTTGATTTCAAAATAACAGCGATTTGATATTTTGTAATAATGCCTACAACCTGCAATTGTGAATTATATTGGAATATTACTCTATCATGAAATTACTATTTTAAATTCTTTCTAAATGTATAATCTAACTGTGGAGTGGGGTTGGTTTCATAAAGTCTGCTTTGTAAATAAGGTCTCAAAATAGTTTAATCCGATTTGTCTCTGTTCATTCTTGTATTTTACCAGTTTTTAGATATACAAAATATCTACAATCATCTATAGACATTATTGACACAATATAAAAGCTAATGATATCATAAAGTAAGTGATACTGTACTGATTCTTTATATACACATAACTTGTTATGGTTGAAATAAAAAACGGTAAGGCTAAGGGTAGAAACGTTACAAAATCATAAATCTCTATAAACTATGTAAAACTGCCTATAACTATCTGAACGATGAATGAAAATAGATACAAAATAAAGTGTATATATATCATACATCACACAGACAATTGAAAATCCGTCTTTCAAAGTCAGTAAGCTATTGTTTTAATTATATTTCTTTTAAATATAAAATAAGTAGTTACTTTAATATAAATTATAAATATAAGTAGCATAAAAGTAATATAAAATAAGTAATAATTATGTTTTAATATATACATTCTTCGTCAATTCTCTAAGTTTATGTTAAAACTTAAAAACAAATTACATTCATTACTTATAAAACCTAGCAAGTGAACAATTTAAAATGAACAATCAGGTTCCTGTATAAAAATAATTAATAAATATACTAATCAAATTATATGTTGTGCAATCAATATACTATACATAACAATTAATAGGGCATGAAAACATTTTCTGACAATCTAATTCTTCATGAACTAACAATTTGAGCTCTTTGCACAGCGCCTTGTTGAACATAGTTACTTAGATCTTCCCAGTTGGCACCCCTTAATAAGCAAAATAATTTTTCTGGAGAACACGTTCTCTGCCCAAAATGTTTTTTCTTAGCTCACTATGCATATGGAGGGCCCCTGGAAAGTGCGTAGTATCCTCTTTTCCTTTAGAATTATATACCGGGCATTCATACTACTGTTATGCATCCTTAGGTTTAAAAATTCCGTTCTACAACGGAAAATCGAACTCATAAGTACAACAACAAAATGATCATCTAAATTGGGTGTGAAAGTATCCATTGCACGTCTATAACCATCTGCAGAACAGCAAAATATAATATCTAAGTGGGCCCAAGTAGAGCGAACAGACAGAAGTGATTTTCGGCCTCAATCATTTTTCAATTCTTTAGTTTGAGTAATCAAAAATATATCACAGAAAAATTAGACAGAGACTGAATGATAAAGCTAGTTTATCATTATGGGCAAATTATGCCCATAATCCATGATGATAGTAATACAATGATGCAATAATGATACAATTGCCCATTAAGCTAGCTGATGTTACTTTTCTGCAAAAAAAGAAAGATCATTGTAATGATGGAAAGCTCATTATGGATCATAAAAAAAGTCACTTACTTTTTCTCCTCGCACAGTGCTAAGAAAAAGAGAGGTTCTTATTTTTGAAAATAGTAATTATGAGAAACTTGGGAATTATGGGAACTTTGTGTTTTCACTAGAAATATACAGTACATTAATCTTCCAAGAAACTAGATTTATATATATATATTTCTGATTTGATAATTCTTTTTTATTATTAATCGTGACCAATGAAAATATATTTTAAAAAATTATTAAAATAAAAAATAATTTTGTTAGTTGTTTGTTATGAATTGACTGACACAAAATACAAAAGGACAAAAAGAAATGTATTAATAAACAAACAAAATCAGATAAATTTAAAATTATGAAAATTGAATAATCAGAAGATTCCAGAAACTTATATATATAAAAAAGAATTAAAATTATTAATTTAAATTTTTGCAAAGAAAGTGGATGGTCAGATAATTTGTATTATTCTAAAAATAATAAAAACAATTTCAAACATATCTTAACATAACATAACTTCACTTTTTCATGTCATTAACTCACTTAATGACATTTAGGTCGGCTCACAATCAAGAAGACTGGTCTTCAACCTACCGTCATTCACGATCAAAAGACGCTACATACTGCCTAAGTCGGTGCACCTCTGCGACGATATGAGTAGAGATGGCGACATAAAGTAGCACGCCAATATTTTTTCTTCATTCATTTTAAATATCCATATTAAAATTTCATTATTTTTTTTAAACAAAACATATTTCCATGTTTGTGGAATAACTTTATTCTAAATTTATTTTTTTAATATTTTAAAATAATTTAATTAATGGTGTAAATCATCCAATTCGGAAGAATTGGAAATGCAACTTGAGTGGTCATTCATAACTTTTTTATGAATAAAATGAGAATATTCAAAAGTAAGTGTTATTAGCAAACCCCAGGTTTTGCACGTATCGCATAAAAGTTAAAAAAACAATAGCGGTTGGTGAAACTAAAGAAGTAGACCTAAGACGTTTTCCTCTGGTATTTTTTGATTAGATTGCCGTTTGGCCGTGAGAAGCATTTGATTCGATTTATATTGGACAACCTGTGTGTGTGTATACATTATAATCGCAAAGGTTGAGTCCGAATCCCGGTCTCAATCCCGGGATCAGACAACAGCACAGTTTTCATTATCATCATGGTCATTTAACCCGTCCACAGCCCTGTCTATTTCTACTTTGTCTGCCTCAATTGCACAACTTTCATCATCAATTTCATCATAATCAAGAACATTATTATCTATATTATTGTCAGTCTTAGCATCCTCAGATGAAGGAGCTTTGTACTTCTTAATAAAAATTAAACTTCTTCCATACATTTTACCCTTGAGTTTAACTAAATATGATCTAAATTTGAGTTTATTTACAATAACTACCCTTTCCCATAATTTAGTAAATTTAGCTTGCAGGAATTCCATCTTTATATTCCTCAAGAATCATCTCTCCCTCGGGTATGCGAGGCCTGTCAGCCTACTGTAGGCAACTAGCACGGACCGGGAATAAGAATGATGGCCCCTCCCACCCCTATGTACATTGATCGCGAATTGCGTTATGGTCTTCCAGGAAGTCAAATAATCTTCCAGAAAAAGATTTTGTCAATGGATGGTCTGCTTCAGGGAAAGAAATATAATAGTACAGTAAAGAACCCCGCAGTTTTTCATAGGAAAAGTAGTTTCAATCAAATGCTCTGAACCTTTGCTGGTAGCCAGTTTTTGTCATTCTGAGCAAAAGTGACTATGGATACAAAATAATTCTATGATAGGATCTTGTGTTATTCCTAAATTAAGGTCTAGTTCCACTGAACTTGAAGTGTACCGACTGCTACATGTTCTATATAAGCTATTGCTCAGTAGTTATTCCAATTTATAATATAAATATCACTTGTGTATTTATACATTTATATATATATATATATATATATATATATATATATATATATATATATATATATATATATATATATATGAACCAGTAAGAATTGAAATAAATATATCATTGAATACGTTATTGTATCCGATACCCTACCGTTCAGGTAGAGATAAAATGAGACCTAATTCGCAAATAACTCAAAATCCTGTCTTTGAGTTTTTATGTTTCCATAATAACTTTTGCACAGAATAACACAAAGCTCCCTGAAAAGTTTCAGAGCATTTGATTAAAACCAGTTTTCCGATGACATACTGCGAGGCCCTTTAGGGATTAACCTAAAGGTTCATAAATTGTTCATTACCCTTCCCATAATAACTGGTAAAAAGTCGCAGAGTTTCCCGCGTGCGGTTTTGATGGGAAGGAGGAGAGAAGTATATAAAACTGTTTTTTTTTTTTTTTAGTTTTCTGTGAAACTATGATGGTCATGTCAAACATTATCCTATACCAAATTAAATTACTTTGAATTCTCTATAATCTATATATCGGGGTTTTCCCTCCGAAATTCGTGCTGTAGATTTCGATTCCTGCTATTCCTGCTAGATGAAGTTATGAACGTACAAATTTTGTGGTTTATTTGATCGATTTGGGCTTAATTTTTCTGTATTAATCGTGTTTAGTGTAATTTTTACTGAAATGAAGTGGAATTTCCTAACTTTTATCCATTTAATGTCTTCGTGACCATTGATTTTAGCAAAAAAGTATATAGGATCATTTTTATAGAGAATTTAAAGTACTTTAATTCGGTATAAGATAATGTTTGAAAATAACCTCTTAGATTTTGAGATATTAAAAAAAAAAACTGAAAATAAATCAGTTTTCTATCCTTCTCCCCTCCCTCCATTAAAACCCGACGCGGGAAACTCTGGGACTTTTTATCAGTTATTACGGGCAATGAACAATTTACGACCAGCTTCAATGGGATTTTTTTGGATGTTCGGGTTACGCGTTATTTAAATCTAATATTACTGTGCTACAGATCCTCGAGCGTCTGCTGACCCCGAACTTCCACAATCCATTGAACTAGACCGATTTGTCACTGTCCTTCAGTGACAAGTGCTTGTACGTACTTCGGTGGGAAAGACACTGCCGAATTGCTCCCAAAGGGAGCGGTTATGGAGCTATGGGTAGCCTGCCGCTGTACCAGGGAAACCATGGTTCGTAGAAACGTGAGGTTGGGTGACCCCCTCCAGCTCCCACAAGTGATAAAATTTCTATAAGAAGACATCTTATATTATATATTTAATAATCATTCATATATAGCTAGGAATAACTGCGCAACCACAGACATACATTCCTGTTTTTTTAACTATAAAAAGGTAAAAAAAAATTTACCTTTTCATTTTCTATGACAGGGAAAACGTGATGTTTTTTAATAAGGGCATTGACCAGTCCCTTGACAGTCATACGTGGTGTCACAAATGCCATCGGAACAGTCATAATATGCTTTGCTTTATAGGGAGTGCTTATAGGAAGAAATGTTGCACGCAAGGTAGGATATCCTTCCAAATATGTTTGTATTAGATAAATTGGCTAAAAAAAAATGAAATCCACGTAAAAGAATCATTTTCTCATATTATTATTATAAATATATATATGAGCTTTTTGCCCACAAATAATTATGGCAACTGAAATATAGAAAATATGTTTTACTAATGTTTTTAAGTACTATTCATCCACAGCAAATAAAACCTCCGTTAAAGATTGAGGCTTAAAGCCTCGTTCACACCTAACGACAAATGTATGGGACAAGAGCATGACTACATATCGCAGAATTTCAATGGGACTTTATGGGATGTCACAGGTTTCCCGACGGAAATGGGATACAAGATGCAGTCGTGGAATAGGATGGGGAGAGGCGGCTGTAGTTCAAGGAGTGTTGGCATCTTAGGGTTACTTTAATCATTTCAATATAAAATTGTAACAATAGTAATATGGCATTTTATATAATGTTTAATAATAAACCAAACTAGGGTATATGGCGACTCTAGGGAGATGGCGTCCTCCCCAAAGTAGATTTCTCCTCCAGTACCGTTTATATTTATTTTTTTTTATTTGTCCTAATATCATTAAATTATTAACGCACAAATTAATAGAACATAAAGGAATATGTTGTAACATGGTGCAACATCGTTTTATATACAGACTCACGTATCGCGACTATGTCCCATACATCGTCGCTAGGTGGGCACTATGCTTCAGGCTTGGTAAAGAAGGAGATTAAAAGTAAATATAACCATAACATATACATAGTTTAACATATAAATGAATTTAATTTAAAATGAGCAAATAGTGTTTTAGTGGGTGTCTCAAGCAGGAGCGCCGATAGTAAGAGGCAGGAGGGATAAATCCCCGGAGCCCGGGTTTCCAGATAAGAGTTCACTAAAATAGAACTAGTGGATTGAGGTGATTTTGAGTAGAAGAGTGAAATATAGTGGTATTTGTGGTGAATGCAAGGTTTTATTGTAGGAATGTCCATTTCCTTATGTATAGTATGATTCGAAATAAACCATGGGGAATTTACAATTTTTCAACAACTATATATTACTAATAATAATAATAATAAGGATCATCTTGATTCTATAGATTATAGGCCTGTCACATACTTAAATGTGGTTTATAATTGACAAGTTATTGACATCTATGATCAGTTGTAGAATAACAGAGCTTGCTATAAGTATAATATCACAACCAGGATGTAAGAAAGATGCCAAAACATGTAAGGATCTGTTAGTTATAGATTCGTTCAGGACATCCCAAATATAAAAAAAAAAAAAAAAAAGCGAAATGCCTCTATTGCCTGGGTAGATTATCAAAAGGCATACGATTCAGTCACTCATAAGTAGCTAGTAGAAGTATTAAACATCTACAAAATAGATCGTAAATTGTAGATCAATTAGAATGTTTAATGATGACTTGGAAAGTGAAGTAGCACTTACCTAAATTTAATAGTCCCAAGTCTGAGCATATAGTTAAGGTTGCAAGGAAACCTTATCTACGGCGTAGTCAGTATTTCTCTATATATACCCCCAGCTTCATGCATCATGGCCGTCATTAACCGTTAGTCTATATCCCAGTATGTCATATTAATTTATCATTATTATCTAATCTAGTGTAATTTGTTGTAATCAAAATAAATCTTTTTAAAAACTCCACCCCGTTGAACAATTATTTCACTATATCAATAAATAGAGGAATATTTCAGAGAGATCCTTTGAGTCCATTGTTGTTTTGTCTGGCATTAAACCCGCTAAATGAATTACTGAATGATTCCGGAATTGTGATAATGGTACCGAATGATCGATAATGGTGGAACCGTAATCTCTCATGCACTATATATGGATGATTTAATATTGTAGTCTAAAAGTGAAAAAGAACTGGTGAACATGATCCAGGAGTCATTTAGTAATGATATAGATAAGACTGTAGGGATAGATAAGTGTGCTATGTGTTAAGGGATAAAAGCAGACGTGGAGCTCATTAATAATGCAATAACTAAACAACTAAGCGATTCACTCTTACAAATATTTAGGTTTTGGCCAACTATTGAAATTCAAGAATAAATATAATTTATATAATATATATAACAAAATTTATAGAATATATATAACAAAATTAAATATAATTTTAAAGAAAAGTTTAAAAGAGGGATTGGAAACTCCTCAAAACGTATCTGTCAGCTGGTAACTTAATTAAAGCAATTAATACATGGGCTAATCCAGTACTGACTTATACTTTTGGCGTTCTAAAGTGGTCTAACATGGAACTTGAAGAAATGAATCGTTTAGTAAGAGTCCTTTATACCTCAGCTAGAAAACGACATCCCAAATCTTCACGAAAGCATCTTCCTGCCACGATTGAAAGGAAGACGAGGAATTGTTTGTCTATTAATGAGTTGCAGAGAACAAGAAAATAACTTTAAATACAGCTTTCTACAATATAACTCTACTTTTTGGTCAGCAATAAGAACATTGGACAATGGATACACAGCTTTAAACTTAATTTCACCAGAACATAAAGAATTTCCTGAAGAAATTCTGATTGAAAATTGGAAAAATAAATCGCTACATAGTCGCTTTTACCATCAGGAATAAACAGGGATGATTCTCTACCATCTGGCTTAAAAAAAGGTATTTATTTCCTCAAACGGAAGGGTCTATTTTAACCATTCAAAATCATGAAGTTTCCACCAACGCTTATAGGAAATACATATGTAGAGAAGACATCAATGATCGATGTCGCCTATGTAAGAGTGCAATTGAATCTATTCAGCATATATCATCTGGTTATCAAGCGTTGGCAGTTAAAGAATACCTTATGAGACACAATAATCTGGCCAACATTATCCACCAAACACTGGCCTTGATATATAACATGATTGCTGACCGGGTTCCTTATTATCGGTACGAGCTGAAACCAGAACTGTCTGATGAAAACGAAACAATATAATGGGATCGTTCGATCATTAGATACCGTAGAATAGTAAATAATAAACCGGACATAGTCCTAATAGGTCAAAATGCAAAAAGTGACTATGTTATCGATATTTCTCTTCCAACCGATGATAATATCGACAAAACAGTATCACAAAAGATAATAAAACATCAGAAGTTGTGCCAGAAGCTACAGCAACTTTAATGGCTGGAGCATATAAGGGTATATCCGATTATAATATCCAGCAATGTCCTCATCCCTCCATCAGATCAGTTGAGAATTTGAAGCTGCGTGAAAAAGTACTGGAAGAAGTGCAGAAAGCAGTTCTCCTCTGTACAACAAGCATCGTCAAGGAAGTTCTTAAATTTATTTTGCAATTTGAGCCTAATATGCTTGACTTTGGTCCGGGTACGTGAATATTTCTGGCAAGACAGTGTGAAAATAATAGAACAAATATATAGAATTTAAAAAAATCATTTCCACCTATCCTAACTAAACTTATTCACTAATTCACAGAACACTACTACGATCTATTGAGACATACGGAGCAGAACTTTGGGGTTCAGCAAAACACGTCCACACACATACAAGCTACAAACAACAGAAACCAAAATTCTTAGAAAAATAATAAAGGCCCTATGCTTAATTTCGAACCACACTATGCACAACGACATCGACGTTCCAACAATAAAATCTTACATTCACGACGAATACATACACTTAATACACTTCATTCTTCCACTCAAAATCATCCTAATTCATTAATCCTGCCTCTTTCCTACTCCCTGTTACCCTGTCTATCTGGACGGAGGTTAATAAAACAGTGATAAAGAAATCACCTAGTTCACCCATAATACATATTCATGACAAATACAAATTCATAGTCAAAATTCAAGACACACTATCAGGCAGATCAAGGTCATAAAAAACGAGTTCAAACTTATAATATAATATAAAACCATCAATAAATAAAACAATGAATGAAAAAAATCATTTCAATCTATAACAAATAATATGGCGTACCTTTATCATACTCTGACAGTAGAGTCTAATTTATAAATATGAATGTTGTTTATAGTTTAAAGAAAAATAAAGTATTGCCTATTTAGTCTAGGTCATCAAGAGCATTGACCTATTACGGAGAGTCCTGCAAAAAATTGACATTATCTGAAGAAAACTTTTTTTTTATAAAAGAAACAAATATTTATTTGAAATTTCTACAAATGCCTTTTGACATATATTGTAAGTGGGTTCATCATTGAGAAACATCCTCTTACGGATTGGCATGAGAACCTGGATGGAAAAATCTTCCAGAGGAAAACGTCGCTGATCTCTTTTAATGCAGTAGATCTCTGCTCCATAGACGTTTCAATCTCGTTGTCTGATTCTGTGGTAGTGTGTCTGTCAGTAATGTTTGTACCAGTAAGTTTGGATGTCAAGCAAGTGAGTCGTGAATGCTTAATTTTGTCAGTTACGAGTGATATGTAAAGATCTTTGTGTAATGATTTGTTAGTGATGTAAAAGGGACAATGAGTTATATAGAGGAGGAATTTTGACTGAAAGATTTGAATTGTCTGTAAGTGTGATTTTTTCCATGAGCCCCACAGCTGAGTGGCATAAGTCCACATGGGTTTAAGTAGCATGTTGGATATAATAATTTTTTTATTAACTGATAGTTTGTTTTTACGGTGTAGTAGTCGTCTTAGTAGTGAGAGTCGATGATTTAATCTTTTTTTCAAAGTAGTCACTGTGATTTCCAGGTGAGTCGTTTGTCCAATGTGAGTCCCAAGTATTTGGTCTCTGTTTGTTTTGGTAATGGGAAATTGTAAAATATTAGTGCCGTTGTTCAGACTGCCCGAACGTCGAAGTGTAAATGTTATTTGGTTAGATTTTTGGATGATAATTTTTGTTCGCCATTTATCAAGCCAATTTTGTAGTAAATTTAAATGATTCTGTACGTTGTAGGAAGCTATGGTCGGATTAGTATTGTTCGAAAGGATTACTATATCGTCCACAGATAGTAATCCTTCCTGGTGTCTGTGGAATGTCGGAAGTATAAATAGAGGGCAGAACTGGACCTAAAATACAGTCCTGCGGCATCCCTGCACTAATCAGAATGTTTACCATTCTGGCTAATAACAAAAAACCTATCCTCAAGATACAACCTTATGATTAAATAATACGTATGCAGTAAAATGAACTTGAGTTTACCAACCAGATCATCATACCTAATCGAATGCTTGCGCGACGCCTAAGAAAGTTTCTTTGCAATTTTCCTTATTTTCTAATGCCACAGCAATGATATCCACCACTCTATGGCTTTGTTGTATTGTATAGCAGCTTGGAAATTAGTTCTCTAGAAGAGAAAAACCCATTAAAAAAAAAAAAAAAAGTAGAGCATCAAATTCTCGTTCCATTATGCACAACAAATTTTAAATTCGGTCAAGAAAACTACTCGAAATAGACACTCTCCTGATCTCCGGCAATTGGCATTTTAGCCGCTGTTAATTTGTATTTTGGTTTGTAAAAAATGGTATAGTAGTTTCAATTTTCAGTTATTTTGTACGTATTTTTTATCTTGTAAAAAATTCAAGTTTTTGACTTGCTCCTTTATCTGCGATTTATGCCATCTTGAAAAACCGCAAAGAAGAAAATGTTTTCAGTTTTTCCAAAATAGCTCCAAAATATGAATATATTTGAGATAAACATTTGGCATCTCCAATTTTAAATACCGTTAAATTTCCTGTAAGATTATATGTATATGATATTATTTTAATATTCGAAAAAGCTATTGAGGATGCATTCTATCGAAAAAGTTATGGTATATTAAATTAAAGAGCATCAAATTTTGCATTTAATGTACTGAACTAAAATGACGGAGATCGAGGATTGCCAATATGTGTACTTGACCGAATTAAAACATTGAACGCAGACTTAGATGCTCTACAACTTTAATCGTAAGAGTTTTTCTCTTAGAGAACTCATTTCCTCCTCCCTCTTCACATACGTGCCTCTATACAACAAAGTGATTATAACCGGCGACTTCAACACTAATCTGTGCTCCGACTATTATGACAAAACATATCTTTTAGATCTCATCCACTCCTTAGACCTTTCATAGTACCCTTTCAACCCACCCACCTCACTCAGTTTACTAGTACATGGCTGGACCTTTTTATAATAGATTCCTTCCAAAACTTATTATCTTCCTCACAGAATCCAGTCCCCTTCCTTTCATGTCAGGATCTTATCAAGATCTCCTACAATATTCTAACCACTAAGCTCATTCCCAAACAAATTTCCTGGCGGGACCTCGACTGATTAACCTCTGAAAAACTAAAACCTTTCCTCGATTCACTTTTCCAATCTCTGGAACATATCTATTCCTTTTCCTCCATTGATGAAATGGTGGAATGTCTTTCCTCGAATCTCTCTATTTTCCTAAATCACCACGCACCCCTAAAGACCTCCACCTTCTGACGTCCTGCGGCTCCTTGGATTAATACAGAAATTAGAGAGTAGGTGTTGAGGAGAATAGATGCTGCCAGGTGACGCTTTCGACGAACACGTGCTACCGATGACTACTCCTCTTTTAAGTCCCTACGAAACCTCACCCAATCTTCCTTACGCCGTGCCAAGGCACAATATTTCCACATCACCTTATCACAAGCCAACGATTCTAAGTCCAGATGGAAAATCCTTAAAAACCTATCCGTAGTAAACTCCAAATCCTGCACGTATTACCCGGTTGCTCCTGACGAACTTAATTCCTATTTTGCTGATCTTCTTCCTGTATCACACTCTCCTCCATGCTCCACTACACAAACATCCTTTGATCCTGAAAATTTCTACTTCACAAATATTTCCCTGGAAGAGTTAATCTCCTCAATTCTCAAGTCTAGAACGAATGACTTTGGCCCTGATCACATTCCTGTGAAAATCATCAAACTATGTCTCCCTGCCATTTTACCCTACCTTTTACATATCTATAATTTTTCGCTCCAAAATTCCATTTTCCCCAGCAACTTGGAAAAAAGCCATAGTCCGCCCATTGAATAAAGTTCCGGTTCCCTCCACAGTTTCCGGCTTTAGACCTATCTCCATTCTCTCCAACTTATCAAAACCACTTGAAAGAATAGTCCACTCCCAACTTAATAACTTCCTTGAGCAAAAAGCTCTCCTCAACCCTCTCCAGTCTGGCTTCCGATCTCTGTATTCCACGCAATTTGCCTTGTTGAAAATCACGCAAGATCTCCAATCCTCCATATACCAACAAAAAATAACTATTCTTGTTCTATTCGACTTTTCAAAAGCTTTCAACTCAGTTAATCATAACACCCTTCTTTCCAAACTCCAAGATCTTTCCTTATCAAATAGTGTCTTAAAGTGGTTCCTATCCTGCCTGTCTCTTCGCTCCCAAGCAGTTATCATCCCCAATAAACCTCCTTCCTCCCGCCTCCTACTAACACGTGGTGTTCCTCAGGGGTCTTCACTCTCGCCAATCCTTTTCTCTGTATATATTAATGATCTTCCCGATTTCATTCATCATTCACAATATCACTTATATGCTGATGACTTCCAAATTTGCCAATCCTTCCATCCTACCGAGATGCTTGAGGCTATCCAAAAGGTACAAGAAGATATAGATTGTATCAACGCATGGGCAGTACGCAACGATTTGAGGCTGAATGTTAAAAAACCCAGGCCATCCTCATCGGATCCAAGCATCTTCTCAATTCCCTTCCTTATTTTCCGTTACTCTACCTCAACCGCCTACTTATCAATTTCCACACCATTGTCAGAAACCTGGGAGTAATTTTTGATCAACACCTATCCTGGAACAATCACATTTCCCAAATCACCCGAAAGTCCATTGCTATCCTTAAACAGTTCCTAAGATTTCGAGATTCTATACCTCCTAAAACCCGTCAGCTCCTTGTATCCTCCCTCATTTTCTCCCACTTCGAATATGGCTGCCTTGTGTAAGGTAGACTGCCTGGTGGGCTTGAGATGAGACTGAAGAGACTAATAAATTGCTTCATTAGATTCATCTTCGGAATCCCCAGGCGCTCCCACGTCTCCAGTTGGTATGCCGAGTTAAAGTGGCTTCAACCTTTTTTCCGACGGCAATACTTCCTAGGTATTTATCTTTTCCGAACCCTCAAAACCACAAAGCCTCCTTATATTCTTGATCTGTTCAGCCCGTGTTCCTCTGTACACTCCTTAAACACCAGATCCCAACCTATAAATTTGTATATACCCTTTCATAGAACTGCCTCTTTCAAAAGATCCTTTACCTTTCGAGCTACTTCATTTTGGAATTCCTTACCCAACTCCATTAACTCAAATTCCTCATCCTTAACCTCCTTTAAGCATCAATTATTTCTCCACGTCGTCAACTATCAATCTTCCGCATTTATTTAAGTACTATAGTTATATATATCTTCATTTTATGTTTATATCTTATATTTACTGTTTATAGTTTTATGTTTATTATTAGTATGTCTATTGTTTGTCAGTTATTGTCTATTGTTAGTAGACAGGTGTACATATATATTTAATTACGATTTAAATGCCTGTAATTATTAAAATTTCCTTTATTTTATTTTGCTACTTAACGTTTCTTAATTATTTACTGTATGTAAGCTAGACAAATAGTACTAGTACTGAACATCTCTCTTATTCTAAGGGGACTAAAATTTTATTTTCATTTCATTTCATTTCATTTCCATGCTACAGACTCATATAAAGTACTCTATCTCTGTTTTTTACAAAATCGTCGTTTATGATGACCGTGGTTTTCGACCTCAATAGTTAACCAAATTATTATGTTGTACTCATTTAAAGCAAAATTTGATGTTGTTTAATTTTATATACCTTAGCTTTTTCGATAGAATGCACTGTTTAGGAATTATAGCTGAAAAAACAAAAATTACACAGAATTGCGTGTTTCTTTGGCCGTCATCTTTTTAGATAGCATGATCCGACTGACGAACTCTTATTTTTTTAATATCATTACTATAAGGATTCAAAAAATTGCTATCAGTTTTCTTCAAATGTCAATTTTTTTGCACGAGCTCTAGGTCTATAAGAAGAGTGTTGTGAATTTTGTGAGTGTTGTGTTGTTTTAAATAAAAACTAGATCAAACTTTATTAGTCTTGTTATGAACACTTTGCAAAACATTTCTATTGTTGGTAACTTAGTTCTGGATTAAGTATACAAGGTTAACTTTGTCTGTAGGTCAATTTAAATTTTAATAACTAGCTGGTTATCTAGCTTTGTACTGTTAAAAGTTTTTTTTTTTTATGATGCTTCATCTGCTGTAAGTTAGTATGAAATAGATACTTTTACAATTGGAGAAAATTAAAAATAAAAGAGACTTACCCGAGAAAAGATATCACCAAACCATTTTGCTGTTATAACTATAATAAAGATTGGAAGAGAAAATATTTGTTTTCCACAGCTTTCAATCATTATTATTCCCAAACTTAAAGTAAGTCGAGCGACTCCACTTCCTTGGGCAACCGCACCAAGGAAAGCATATTTTGCGACCATAGCACTTCCTTCCTTGAAAATATCTCTTCTATAAATATTTGTTTAATATTATACTTACTAGTCTACTTAAATAACAATCATAAACGTACAGTTGCTTGACTGTACCAGATTCCAATTAAATAACCCCATGTTGCCCCACATATCAGGTGTGGAGTGAGTATTCCAGTAGGTAGATAAGTTCCTAACTGAAGTTCAGCAAAAACATAGTAGTATATGCCACCAAACAAGAGTACGGGAAAGCTCAATAGTTCTGGAAATAAATAGAACATCAACATAATACTTAGTTAAATTTAAAACACTCTCTTAGTCAATAAACATCTTGGGTTAATCTAACGCCTTAAATATCTCATTTGATAAACAGAAGTACACCATATTATTGTTTCGGTTTTTGGTCTCCTTGTTAATGTTTACTAAAACAAAAATAAAGACGGCATTAACTTCTTGTACAATTGAATGTGTCTGGTTACTTTTATAATAAAATTTTTACAATTCATTATTCACCCGTTTGCTTTATTTGCGTGAGAAGGTAGGTACTTTGAAATACTTAAATAAAAAATAAAATAACAACTGGACTGACAAAAAAAAATATCTGATGTGGACAACACATGACTTCCTTGTACGCCTATTAAACTATAAATCGCTGGCTCAAAAAGTAATCCTGAATTTGGTTTCCGAAGATTGCAGTATCTGCAAAAACGATACTCGGCGTCGCGATATCCATCTATTGACACACACACACACACACAAACACACACTCTTGTTTCTGGATGTCTCATGATAACTGAAATTCCCAAGAGATTTCTTCGCGTTCCGTGACAACATTTAAACTGTCAATATCACTAGATAAAGCATTGGAAATCGACAGTTTCGACATTTTAAGCGGGAAAAACCCACATAACTTATATCCAATTCTCCTGCTGCAGACATTTTCATCTCACAAATGGGGTTGAAAATCAGTATTTTATAATCAATTTTAACAATTAAAACAAGTAATCAATTATTTAATTAGAGTGGAAAAAAATTGCGTTTATAACCTTTATCACCGAAACATATGATCTCTGTAATAAATTTCAATATATCTTTTGATGTAAGTTTCTTATGACCTTCAAGTAAAGTACACCTTTCGGATCTTCAATTTCAGCCAAAATCTATTAAATTACTTATATTGATATAAGAGTCTAATTAACCAAATTTGAGATGTTTTACATTATATTTTAATATACTTTTTCATGAAAATCTAATATGATCTATAAGTAAAGTACAACTTCCGGTTTGCCAATTTTTACCAAAATTTACTATGTTACTTAAATTAATATGTGAGTCTTAAATACCAAATTTGAGAAGTTTTGCATTATATTTAAGTATAATTTTTGATGAAAATCTGTAATGACCTTCAAGTTTGGTACCACTTTCGGTAATCATACAATGAGACCAAAAAGGGAGGTTCAATTTTATCAAGCTGATCTTTGATAAGACAAGAAGCTAATGCTGGCTCCACACCAATGACAAATCGTTTGTCAAACAACTTGTTCCAATGTTTGAAATGTAAAAGTGCAAATATACAAATGGGGCATCCACACACATGGCAAACCGTTTGACGAATCGTTTGCCAAATGCTTGTGAAAATGTGTGGTTAACAAAAACAAAGTTAGGCAGGAACAAGTACGAATCAAAATAATGGTCCAAATAATAATCCAATTTACAACCAAAAGATATCAAAATGGTTAAAGTATGGCTGACCGTGGAAAATGTATGTAGAAGAATTTTGGCATTTGAGATGGGGCCCGAAATCATGCCACTTAAGCGATGGAGAGGTTGTGTGAAAACCAGAATACGCTTGCACTCTAACGATGGATGAGTCCCTGACGAAGATGTGGTAAAAGATTTTTGGAACTAAACGTCCAATAATCCATGCTTACGATGAGGCTCGGTCGGGAGCTAAAGTCCGGTATTGCCGAGTGTGGCCGGTTGTGGCGGTTGCGGCCAAACTCGGTGATACCCGTCCACACACGGCAATGCCCGACCACATATTTCAATACTCAGCAGCACCCGACCACAACCGGCATTACTGAGCAACGCCCGGCCACACACGGCAACACCCGGCAATACCGAACCGCGCACGGCAAAACGCGGTCACAAACGGCCACACACGCCAATACCGGGCTTTAGCTCCCCAAACTCAGACCAAGCCTTTACTGAAAGAATGGCATTACTGGACGTTTTGTTCCAAAACTCTTTCGCCACGTCTTCGTCTAGGACTCATCTGTCATTAGAGTGCAAACGTATCCTGGTTTTCACACAATCTCTCCATTATGTGGCATGATTTCGGGCCCTCTCTAGTCGGAACTGCTTATGCATGCGGCTCAAATGCATAAATTTTCTTGCGCGTCGGAAATTAAGACTAGTAGGATGAAAATGTCTAAGTACTCTTTAAGTACTTACTCGCACTCCAGAGGCGTTTAGTAAGCCCGATTGCAAAGTTCCTTGGGTTACAACGAGAACTTAACACGAGAAAACGATCCTGCCTCGCAGTCGTGGCTCGTCCTTCATTGTGTTTAAAGTATACATAACCAGTATATAGGTACTTGATTCTGATCTTACTAATAATATTTGCACTTACATCATACCTCCGACCCACACTCTGCCTTGATTCTGACATAGCTGTAAAACACTTATTTGGTTACTTTCTACCAAGGAAACAACCAAAAAAGCAAGTTTATACTTCAGCTGATACAGGAAAATTAAAGGAAAGAGCACGTTGAAGATTAGAGGGATACCGAATATGACTATGTTTATCAGCTCATTTTCGGCGACACTAACATTTTCTGCATTAGTAACAAATAATGAGTTTCAAATACTTCAACAGGAAGTATTACAGGTCGTCTGTCACATTTATCTTAGATTTTCAATAGTTAAAATCACAATAACAATGGGTGGATTTGTAATAATGAAGAAATAAGTAAACGATATCGCATTTTTTTCAGGTGAACCACTCAAATGTTGCGTAAGATATACATAACAAGAAAGAAAAAATAGAAATATCATGATCATATATGCATATATATATATATATATATATATATATATATATATATATATATATATATATATATATATATATATTCGGTTGGCGCTATAGACCATGGAGATCTTTGGCCGCGCGATGTGGTATTCATACAGACATGTTGCTTGCGGTAGAACGCGTAGGCGGCTATCTATCCAAGTACTAACTACGCTTGACGATGCTTAACTTTGATTATCTATTGCAAGCACCTAAACCCGCTTGGCCACCCCAATGTATATATACTACAAATATATATATGTAGAACACAATGAAGCAAGAAGGAAAAAAAACCTGAGTTTTGATTGTAATATATATAACAATAAAAACACAGGTTTTTTTTCCTTCTTGCTTCATTGCATCTACATACTGACTATATGACACGCTATTATAGAAAAAGGATTAGTCACCTTCATTCAATAAGAATAAACACTTGATAGTATGCCTTAAGTCCTGGAATAAAAATATCCCGACTGTTTCAAATTCATCTTCGTTTTTGCAATATACCTGAGAACAGGATTTCAGGCTTATAAAAATGTATTTTAGAAAACTAAGTTTATATTTCATCAAATACAGAATTAAATGCTTATACCTCATAGGCAAAGAAGTTGCAACAAAGCCCTTAAGGAAGAGACCTTAGTAGAGCCATGGAAAATCCACCGGTATAATGCATAAATTATTGTTGGGCATTTGAATGCAAAGAAGGGCTTATTAAACAAATGATCTACTGTCCCACAACTGGTGCTTGTAATTTACACAACACCAGCAATGGCAGTGGATAAAAGCTCATACATTTTTTCTCATCTGATGGATTAGTAATTGGTACAACCCTATTTCCTCTAGCTGAAACCCATAAGGCAATATGGAGATCACCAAATTTGAGTATTGTTAAAATAAGAGGAAACATTTCAACCACCAGAAAGCAGCAGCATCTCTTAGAAAACAGCACATACATAGGATATAACAATCAAAAACTAATGGACACAGAAATACAAATAGCTTATCAGCAACAATTAGAACAGACATTAAAAGAAAATACGAGGACAGAGGAAGAGAATATAGAAACTGTATGAAAGGGGTATGCACAGGTGAAAGACTGTGCAGCTGAAGATCTTAGGCTTTCAGAAAAGAACAGGAAAAGAGATTCATGGTTTGATAAAGAACGTCAACAATCAACCTAAACAAGAATGATGGATATTAAAATGGTATATACATATACTAGATAATCTAATACCGTTGTTCTAATCCCAAGCCTAATCAAGAAGAAGACATGAAGAAAAAAATACTTTGCAGGAAAAAGAAGAGATAATGAGAAAATAAAAAGCTATGAGGATGCTGAAAATTACAGTAATTCAACCGACACCGGACTGTTCTTCCAATGAATCAATGAAGACAAAATTTCATTCAAACCTCAACGCAGGATGAACAATTCCTCATTGAGAATTTCAGTTGGTTCGTTATTGAGAGTTTCAGAACACAGTTGGTCTTGAGGAAGATCCATAACAGACTAAATTTTTTCTGTCAGGACTATTTTTGAGCAGACCGCTGAATTTAAGATGGTCATCCACCATTTATTTATAGAATTCAGCTTAGCCTACGATAGTGTTAACAGATGGAAAATGTGCCATGTGATGGAGGAATTTGGAGTCCTACAGTCCTGGCCACCTCTTAGAGGTAGAGAGAGAGATAGGAGCTGAGATCCTGGATGTGAGCCCAGCCAACTCAGGAAGGTAGAGGAAGAAGTACCACCAGAGATACCGGCGATGGAGCCAGAGTTCATCTCACTTCATACCAACAATCTCAGGAAGGCAAAGGAAAAAGTAAGATCAGAGATACTGGAGATATAACCAACCACCTTTAGGGAGAAGAGGTGTGGGGATTTCTTAGAATAAAAAATTTGCATCCTAGCTTGGATTACCTTACCTTTTAAAATACTCTGGAAATTGATTGACTTCATTTGATTGAATCCAATTAATTTTTAGTACAAAAAATGAACTGTGGTCAATAATATCTTAGTAATAATAGGTTTGAGTGGTATATGACCAAATAGGGTATTTTTAATAATTTTTAAATTACAGTATATTATAAAAAAAATAAAGATTTGTATAAGATATTTAATACATATATAACCTTTCTTGAATTAGCCAATATATTTTCCTGTGGAGCAATGTCCAACTCTGTTGCGGATTTATTAACAAAAAACACAAATAAGTTAGACTAGATACTTCACCAATGGCGGACACAAAGCTACAGACAGTCTACTGACGCTATCCTTTCAAGCCAGGTACTCCTGTGCAAGTGTTGCCACCATCCAATTGGTTTACTTCTTCTTTTTGATTTGGTTCTTCCTCCTGGTTTATTTCATTTATCTGGTTTACTTCTACTTCAGCTCCTTCTTGGGAAAGTACAACTTCCTGTTTCACAGCTGTTTCTACTAGTGATGAATCTTTTATTATGTAGACTCCTTCCTCAATCACAGATGAATCCGACGTTATATGAGAGATGCAGGCCGAATCAACATACCACACACTATCATCAACTCGTGCAGTTGCACATAGTGCAAATACTTGTGCCAAAGAAGCTTTATTCTTCCAGGGATGAGGTCTATTTGTATAGGCGGGTTTATTAAATGGCCCGGTTTGTTACAAATAAAGCACACTTTAGTGTTGGAATTGGGCCGGTTATGAAGGGTTCTAAATGCCTGGTCATTTCTGTTAGAAGAATTTCTCCTTTCGAATGACAAAATCATCTGCCTTAATTCGACAAATTTGATGCTCCTGTTTGCTAAGATGGGGTTAACGACTGGGTCATAATAGGGTGGCAAGCCTTCAATTATGTACCTTACTAATTCCCTATCTGTTAATGTTTTCCCAAGTTGAGCTATCTCTTGGACCAAACATTGGAATCTGTTGAGATACTCATCAACAGATTCTGAATTATGTTTTTTGATATTATTTAGGTCAAACATGAGGTCTATGACCTTTTCTTCAAGCCTCTCCTTTAACTTATCCCAAACTATGTTTGCTCTTTTTTCCCCCTTAATTGGCGGTAAAATATCATTACTCACCGTTAGTATAATGGTAGTCATGGCTTCCTTATTTCTTTGCTCCCAGTGCTTCAAGGCTGCTTCATCCAATGGCGGAACTCCCTTTTCCACTACATCTTCATAAATACCTTTTGCCTCGAGATATGCTTCGATTTTTATCGACCATATTGCGTAGTTCTCCGCTGTCAGCTTCTCAATACCATAATTCGCCACGTCCATTGTGTTTTATAAGTTTTAGGACGATTAGTCCGTAAAACAAAGACCTATATATCTCTTCACGGCGGTTAATCCGAAAAAAAAAAACTATATAGCACACGATCTGTTAAAAACGTGTTTATTACTCTTAACTTGATGCTTTATGTACTCTAAAACCACGCTCTGCTACCAAATTGTTGCGGATCAGAGGATTTATTAACAAAAAACACAAACAAGTTAATGATACTTCACCAATCGCATAATGATACTTCACCAATGGCGGACACAAAGCTACAGACAGTCAATTGACGCTATCCTTTCAAGCCAGGTACTCCTGTGCCAGTGTTGCCACCATCAGTGTTGTTTTGTTTATTATTATTATATTTACAACATCACAAGCAATGAGAAATAATAAATCAATTTCTCCTAACAAACTCTCGTAGACCTGTCCTACTGCTTATTAATGAAATACATTAAAACAGAATAATGAATTTTTTAAACAAATAAATTAATTACTAAGAGGTGAGTCATTACAATAATCGTCTAGAGAAAGTAGAGTTGCCAAATTTTATTATTTCTTCTAACAACAACTAACTTCTGATTGGACCAATTGTTAGCAATATAAAAAACTAACCAAACTAATTGATACCTTCATATGAATGCTTGCCCTTTCACGATCACTTGTCTGTAATTCTTGAGTACATTCAGCTCCAAAATAATGAAAAGTCAAAATAACGCATAATGATAAATCGAATCCAAGTATGACAGCTTCCATTATTCTTTGTTTTTTTGTTTTAACAAAACTAAATAAGAAAAAAAAAGTTACTATTCAGTGACTGATTCATTATAAACATAATTTTGAAGTAATGCTTACCGATTTCTAAATCTACGAAGAAGAATTTGTGCCTCGTTCCATAAAGATCCCAATAAACCACCAAAGATCCCCATTAAAAAAAACAATGGAATTTCAGAAAAATTAAATGTTAGAGATATGTGATCAGCTCCAGAAAAAAATAAATAAGACATTAGGTTAGAGGAGAAATCTGCAAGGAAATAAATTATTTTTCATTACTATTAATTATAAGAGTGAAGAGGTAGTAGGAATGGAAAATGAGATGAGTTGCTGTGACTACAGACATACCATTGTGCATAATGCTCAATTCACCATGCATCCATAATCAGGGAACACATTATTTTTGAACATAAGGTAGGTAATCTGTGTATAATGGCTTTTAGAATTCACAGCAACCGTCTTAAAATTAACTACATTATTTATGTTTTTGTAATGCATATTGCTTTCATTGTTTTTCTATTTCTTATATCTTAGTAATTCGTGCATCTGTTTATAAAACAAAACAGGAAACTATTACTGATTACTATAGGGGCAAAGATAACCAGAGCAAAAACAATAAAAAGAATGCCAGTCAAAATAATAATGGGCCTAAATAGAAGGATACAAACAAAATGAAATTAATATACCCGAATTAACTGAAAAAATAAAAAAGACATTGGTCGAGCATGACCAAACAAACTTACAACTAGGAATATGCAATGGAAACAAACTAGAAAAGCATTTAAGCAATATGAAGGATAAAATAAATATTATACACAGAAAGAATGCAGTGTATAAGATAGATTGTAGCAATTGCGAGATGACTTATATAGAAGAAACATTCAGTTACATAATAGAATTAAGCAGCACATTAGTAATTGTAAACAGTAAAAATAAAAATATCACTGCTTTGACCAATCACAGTATTCTTAGTAACCATAAATTTAATTTTGATAATCCCGAAATATTAAAAACTGAGAAAAATACAAGAAATAGAAAAATAATGGAAGCAATAAACATTACAAAAAAACATAAATAATGTAGTTAATTTTAAGATAGATGCTGATAATTTAAAAAGCCATTATTAAAATTTAAATTTTGACAAACAATTATATTGATTTAAATATATAAAATCCAATAATAACAAACATTTGTAAAACAAACATAATTATAGTAAGTGTGAAGAAAATAGGTGGGTAGGTATATAATAATAAAGGCATGGATTAACACAAAGTTCTATACAGTGTTGGTTCAGTATGACAGGGATGTGCAAGTAGAATCACTCCCCAGAATATTGTTTAATGTAACAATTAATTATGGACGAAATAAAATTGTACGGATATGGGAACATGGGGAGGGCACTGCGTATTTGTAAAGGTAATATGAAATTTTAATATGTAACGAAATATGATGTAAAATAATGTTATGAATATTCATTGACTGAAGACGAAAAAGGACTTCAGAATGCCGATGACAGTATTATAAAAATGTTTTTATAATTGTCACAGGAAGTTGTTTTTCACAAATAATTAAATCATAATAATAATGATTTAAAAAAATAATAATAAATAATGAATATGCACATATAAACAAATTTCGATAAAAAAAGAAACATACATTTTTAATAATTTTAAATGTGTAATAAACAGATACAACAATTTTGTATTAAGGTGTAAGAAACAGAACTAAAAAATCAATAAAAGTTTCTATATATTAATCTATTTACAAATCAGAACATCAATTTACAATTCTTTGGGAATGGACAGGAAGTGATTGAATAAGCAGGATTTGAATTTGGAAGAGTATTGGAGCGACGAATGGAAGAAAGAATGGAAATAAATAGGGACGAGAATTGGATTAGGAAAAATCTTTCAAAAGCTGCGTTCAATAGGGTGTTATATAGATTTGAAACCGAGAACTGGTCTTACGGGAATGGAAAATTGTCCCAGTTGCCGTGTCCAAGAACTGAGGAGAGTGTATGTGAACAAGTGTATGTGAACAAGAGGAGAGTGTTTAAGAACAGGATTTGAATGCCTGAGGAGCAGACAATGATCTGAGGATAGGTCATCTACGGATTTTATTGCAGATTGGAAGGAGGGTATCTGGGAAGTAATGAATATGTCAAGGATATCAGGACTTTTTTAAGGGATGTAAGCCAATAAGTGGGGTTCATGAGAGAAAGGATGGAATATTTATTTAAGGTTGAGGCACAAGAAAGAATTCTACCACGAGTATTGGACGTTCGGCATCCCCACAGTTGATCTTTAGCGTTGCAATATCTCCCCAGCAATGATGTGCAGACCAAGCAATAGGAATAAGAAACGAAGGTGATAGTTAAGGAAATTACCAGGAGGGTAGTATACACCTGAGAATGTTATGTTAAATGGACAAACGGATTAAATTATAGATGTTGATTTAATAGATTCAGTTGGAGTGGAAGGAATCTGGGAATGAAGTAAGGATTTATGAATAAGGATACAAGAGCCTGCATGGGATGTGTTGTACGGGTGATCTGATCTGTATGTGATGAAGTCTTGCATGTAAAAGTAAGAATATGTTGTGAAATGGGTTTCAGTCACCAATGCAATGTCTATGAAATTTCTATCGGGAAATATCTCAAGTTCGCCTCAGTGATTATTTAGATCATTTGCAATCCACAAAAGGATAACGAGGGTTCCTGGCTCATCGTGGAATATTGAGCAGGATTTCTGTATGGACTCTGGTAAGGAGTTAAATCAGAAAGGGTCTGATCATGTCTTGTAGATCACAAAAGAAGGTTGAAAGGACTGATGTTATATCGGATGGAATTTGGCTGAGTAGAAGGTAGTGTCTTGGAGTGCTGGATAAGTCTGTCTAGTTGGGGGTCTAATCCTCCTTTGAGATCGTTGAGTAGGTCCTATAACTTAATGGAACTTCTGGCGAGGGATTGAACTGATAGTAAGTTTGAGATAGAGCTGGAAGTTTGGTAATTATCTGTGGTGCGGTCGGTGGCGATAGCTTCACTCTTAGGGAGACATTTTTAGAAGTTGTGTCATTTTTTGGTATTTTAGGCTGAGTATGGGAGGTCTGAGGCTGAGGATAAGAGGTCTTAGGCAGGGGATAAGAAATCTGAGTCTCAGGATCCGAGATAGGGCTGAGAATTGAAGATCTGCTGCTGGGATAAGGAGGCTTGAGACACCTGAGGTCTGGTGATGTTTTGTGGTGACATCTTACTGTGTCTTAATCATACTTTTGGAGCTCGTTGGTCGTTGATTCCAGTTGAGGATCACTCCTCATTGAAGGGAAGATCAAAGATCAAGAACCGATAACTACTTATCTCATATCATTTATAATTTACGGTATTTCGTTTGCAAAATGATGCCTCTTGTCCAATCTGCAACTGGAATAATAGTAAAAGAAATTGAATTTGAAGGAAAAAAATTCAGTGCAGTAATGATAGTTTCTAATATTATTTTTAATGAAAAATAGAAGTCAAAATCAAATAATATTATTATAGGTAATATTACTTGAAATTATTTTTTTTTTATCCCTTCCATTGTGATTTATCAGTTGAAAGGTGATTTAAAACGTAGCTTAATAAATATGCATGGATAACTTCTAACAAATCAATTATTACAATATTTATTAATAATATAAAGTCCTGCAAATCAAAAAAACAGCACTTTTTTTCCTTCAAAATAATGTAGAATGTGCATTCTTATTAGTAGCATTGTATATACCTTTACCACTGCGATAAAGTGTAAAAGTAATATGAAGAACAAAATTTGAACAAATAGCACATAGAAACATCAAGGATGTAAGTTCTGCACTCCAAAAACTTAAACCTTCTTCCAAGCAAAATAGTACAGCACCTAAAATTATAGAATAGATATTAAAAAAAAAAAATTGATGTCCGACCTGAAGGTAGCATCTATCGGTCAGTGTAAAGAATTAAAACTAAAAAAAAAAAATAAAACAGTAATTTTATTAACGCTAATTAATGCTAATAATCTTGAAACCTGTTACAGGTAAATAAAGTATATACAAATTAACAGGTAAAGGCTAATGATTAAACTTGTAAATAGCTTAAATGTACAAGAAGGGTGAATCCGCCATGTCACATTTTTATTTATTTATTTGACGGCTGATATAATATACCATTATTCTGTTTCAAAACGCAATAATGAGGATAATTAGTGCTCAAGGTATAAATTTGTTGTTATTACATGAAATGCATAATATACCTTCAATTACATCCAACAGTCCTATAAAGGATTAGCAATAAGGGTCTGTTAGATATCGTTAAGTTAGTTAGTAAAGTTAGTGTGATAATTCATAAGAACACACCTGTCCACTTTTCTTCTTTTTTCATAAGTTTTCGTGTATTTATTATTTTTTACTTTCCCTTACCTAAATATGAAATATAAAGTAAAGGGAAGTATTGCGATCGTGAAAATTTTCGAAATCGAGTTTTCAACTGAAATACACGTTTAAAGGTGCTCTGAGTCCAAATAACCAAGTTTCGCAAAATGGTTCTGTGTCTGTGTGTATGTGAACAGCCTACTCCAAAAACGAAAAGTTGTACGATACTGAAATTACAAATTTAAGGTAGGTATATGCTTGTGATATTACAGCAACGTTATCGTCAAAATCGACAAACCTTTTTTTTTTATTTTTTTTATTCCTCCTATCTGGCATTTCAGCAGCAGTGGGATGTTACGCATGCCACTACCGCCAATAAAACTTAGCTTTATTTATTTTTACTATTTATTTATTATTGTCATTCATAATTTAAGGGTATCTTTAATTATGGGGACAGTATTTGGGTATTCTATGGTGCAGCCCGATGCGCGGTTGCACACCATTTACTGATGGGTCTGCACCTTGGTGTTCTTCCTTCCTGATTCGTGTGGTCAGGGCTGAGTTTGAATTGCCACTCTGAGCTTCCTCTCTGCCCTGCCCAGAGCTGCCACTAGAATTCAGCTTCTTCCTGCGGTTCCTCCTCAGGCTGTCTCAGCGGCGGCAGCCTCCTCTCCTTCGGGTGGACGGCCCCTACCAAGAGTGAAATGTGTGGGACCCACGATCTCTCTCCACCTTTCCATGAAGAAGGAGTAATTTTCCTCCTCTACCAACCTCGAGAAATCGGCCTCGTCAAAGACGTACAGTCCGGTTTTTCTGGATAGCCAGGCTCGATGTCCATCCATGGCGGCACAGGATATTACTGCATGCTCGGCTGCATCAGGCTTGGGATCGATATTCTTGCCATGCTTCCGCAGCTTTTCCCAGATACCCCCATGGCCTGTCAGAATCCGTGAGGACCAGCATTCGGGATAGACCGGCTTCGCTGCTAGTCTGTAGTAGACCGTAGGAAAGAACTTCTTAAGGGCTGCAACACCTTCTTCAACCTCCCAGGCTCCTCACCCATCCTCTGCAGCAGTCCCTCCAGAATTGCATCAAGCCCTTGCCTCTTAGTATCGAATTTGATGGTGTTCTCTCGCAGGATGAGATCAAAGGCCATCTTTCCGGTCGGACCAGATCGAGGTACTGTCGGCCAGTACCTCGAGCGACACGGTTCTGTATGACTTGGTGACCCACAGCAATTGCAGTATCTGGATGGTCGCCAGCTTCTTCTTCTGCGTTTGTTAAGATAACGACTCCAGGCAGGGGATGCATACCTCAAGATGCCCTAAACGACTCCCTTATAGATGGTTCTAGTAGCCGGGTACCTCAGGCCCCAGAATGCACCTCCTGTTATCGACAGTCAATTCAGGGAGCAGGTCACAATATCTCGGAGGTATCCAAGGTGTAGGGTGACGTCGAATCACTTCTTGAATTTCACCTCAAGGTATGTCACCTCGTCACCGAGGCTAATAGAGTGAGCCCTATCTTTCAGGCATCTCAGCAACATTGCCTGCGTCTTGGCAGCGGCCATGCTTAGCAATCGCCTCTCACACCACTCCGCTACCTTACTGACACATCTCTCCGTATCTCTGATTAGCCTTGCTCTGCTGTTCGCGGAAATTATAACCGCTAGGTCATCGACATAAGCCGTCCCTAGAAATCCCTCCGCCTCCAGTTCCCCCAATAACTGATCAAACACTGGTTTCCACAGGGCTGGCCCGAGGACGGAGCCCAGTGGACAGCCCCTCTCAATCTCGTAGAAGCAACGACGCATCTTGATCCTTTATATCTACTAACGAGGTAGTACAGGTTGCTGAGGGCATCAAACGCCTGCAGCCGCTGGAGTACGAAAGACCACCATACACTATCGAAGGCAGAGGATATTTCGAATAATATCATCAACACATACTTCTCTGCCCTCTCCTCAGCGTCCCTCCGCTCTCGCATCATCCCATCATTTTTTCTTCTGGTGTCGCAACCCATTCCGATTTGCTCAGTACATGCGCCTACTCTCTTCTCGAAGTTCAGCCTTCGCTTCCTCCTCTCTGTACCCCTGGTATCAACGCCTCGCTCTGTGGCGCTCTTTCTTTAGCGCCTTTAGTGTCGGCGTCCACCACGGGACTGGGTGTGCCCTTATTCTTCTACGAGGGAGAGAGTTCTCTGCCACCTTAGTGATGGCACTCATCAGCATCTCCACTCTACCGCCAATGGTAAGCTCATCACTGTCGGCCACCGTTTCTTCCCACTTTCTGTCCTCCAGTATTCCCTAAAGAGTCCTGGAGAATCGCGCCCAGTCTGCTGAATTTCTCCACTCCCCAATGCCACAATCCTCGTAGTAGAAAATAAACTTAATAATTTCAACTTTTATATTACTTCATGGAAAAAAATGTTTTCATGGAACTTCCATGAAATCTAAACCGAAATCTAAAACTAAACCGGAACTTTTAAATTATATTTTCACCTTGACAAACCTAAAACATATATAGTGTACAGAATTGTTGTACTAAAATTGTTTAAAATCTATTCTAATGTACTTTTGTGAGAGAAGACGTGAAGAAGTGAATGCTGCTGAGTTTATTTCAAGTAGAGTTTATGTGAAATATTTAAATTATGTTTAAAAGATTATTATTATAGAGTATGGATAACAGATTAAAAACATTAGAGACTCAATTAATAACAGCTAATAAGAATCTAAAAGAAGAAATATTCTCCCAAAAGAAACAAATATTGAACTTGGAAACTCAGATAAAAAAGAAAAACATCATTATTCATGGTGTTGAATCAACACAGGAAGTTTAGAAGAAAAACTAATCAAAATTTTCTCTGAAAAACTGAAAGTGGAAGTGAGTGATAGAGCAGTGGCGGCACTGGCCATTGCGGGGTCTTTACTTCTGAGGATCTGGGGAGTATGGAATAACTCCTTCTGTATAAAGCAATCCAAGGGCTTGAAGAGCCAAATTTATTGTGAATTTTTCTGGATTTATTTAACATAAGTTAACGTTTATAATGGTTATTATGTTACTAACTCGTACAGTATTATATATAGCATAAAACAATAAAATTTACAATGTTCGATTAAGAATAATTTGCAGATTACAAAGCAAATAGAAGGCCTTCTCTAACTTAGAAGCTAACATCAAAATACAATCATCTGGGAAGAGGTTATCTCTTTGGTTATTCACTATACTTAAAACTCTCCCCCATGAACAAAAAAAAATATTTCCTTACAAGTTAAATCAGTTTTTTTTTTTTACATTAATCAATAGAATATAAACATAATTAATGACTAACAAATTCTTGAAAGAACATCAGCAACGACGTTATCTTTGCCCTTAATGTGTTACTATTGTAGGCTCAGTAGAGGAATTCATGTAGACCTCAAAATGAAGAAGTGCTAAAATAAGAGTCAATAGTGGAATAGTTGGTGTTTTTTAAACTTCATCAATAAAGAAGTTCCTCTTCCATGATATTGTTCCTCTCACAGTATTCAGATAAGAGTGACCTATGGGTCTATCAGAGCATGAGGAGCTTAAGGAGAATTGCCTATATGATCCCAATTAATAACTGGACTTACTGGAGTGGAAAATTGAGTCAATGCTGGAGAACGTCCAAATGATAAAAACTCATTAGCGAAAATAGCAGTTGAAGGTGAAGCAGTGGATAAATTCCTTTCCAAATAACCGGATATTTCTTTCAAAATTTTTAAGACTATCCAAGTACATAAATTAGTAACTACAATATGCATTAAGCTGAACCGAGCAATAACTTTAAACCTGTGAATGTTCAGTCTGGAGTTCAAAAAGATGATGTACATCTGCATGAATGTAAATACCATTTGAAAAACAAGATTAACACCACTTAGGTCATCACCTTCCTGTGTAAGCTTTTCTTGCGATTGACTTTCGCACCCAGGTTTAACCTTCTTCAATGCTCTTAAACCCTGGAAAGTGTTTGGACGTGAGTTCCGCTGCCCATGTAGTGGTTCTGGAAGAGGTGAAGGAGTTGCAACTGGAATACCTTCTTTCTCTTTTTCCTTCTCTTTAGCTTATTTCTTCTTATCCTTCTGTTTTTCCTTCTTCTTACTTATCCTTCTCTTTTTCCTTCGAAAATACTGATTTATTTGATAGAAGGATTTGTTTATGCTGATTTCTTTGGTTCTCCTGTAAATGGGAAAGTTTACGGTCAATATTTTGTAAAAGACATGATTCTCCCCAGAGCTGTAAAGATTCGAAATTGTCTACACCCTGAAAACTGAACACATCTCCTTCTCTGTCGACCAATAATACAGGATTCACTAGTTGAACAACTTCTTCTTTAAACGTGCCTTTATTTACATACTTCTTCAACATATTAATGTGAATCAACTGATTATTTCTCCGTCGTCCGACGGTATAAATTATATAATTTACATCATTAATTTTTTCTCGACAGTAAATGGATGCCTATACCTAGCTCGTAATGGATTCCCTGGGACGAGCAGAAGTGCTAGAACCTGATCTCCCGGATTAAAATTTATATCTCTATTATGCGCATCGAATCGAATTTTCATTTGTTCCTGGGATTTGGCAAGGTTTTGTTTGCCCACTATCTGACATGCGTGACAAGATCGACAATAATTTGAGACATCATCACAGGAGTTAAGATTTGAATTTAGAAGAGTGTAATCAATCATAATAGGGTCAGGGATTACCACCTTACCACCAACCAGGTAGTTTTCTAACAAAAGCTGTACCCCAGGAAAAGGCAGTGAATTAATAATGCCCACATTTACAGGGTCTTTCACGAGATTTGCTATAGAGTAAACTAAAAGGTTTTAATTCATCAATTTCTTTTTTAATTTCATGCAGATATAACGTGACGTAATTTTTTACAGTAATTACAGGTGATTAGGGAAAACGGGTTTTTACTGAGTCTGTTAGAAGTATAATCAGCATGCTTTATAACAGTGAATTACCCAACATAATTCAACAGTCTTGTTAATATATAAAATGGATCATCTGCCTATGTTGATTTGAAGGAAAAACTATAAAAACAGAAATAAAGAAAGGATTTAGGCAAAGAGACTCCTTATTACCAACAATTTTCATTTTTGTACTGGATCATATGTTTTCAGGCGTTGAATGGGAAGATATGGGGATACCAATAAATGGAGCAAATCTTATACTTCTAGATTTTGCTGATGATGTAGTAAAGCAAAAAGATGATAAGCAAAAATCCACAAGAGGCAAACTGTATGCTGGAAAAATTAGTTATGGTTAGAGAGAGGATAGGACTAAAAATCAATCTGAACAAAGCAAATACAATGAAAATTAATTGCCACGGAGTAGTAATACTGAAAGGAACCAACATCAAAGAAAAGGAATGCATAAGGTACCAAGGACACTTGGCACAAGGATGGCCAATGGGACAAAATTATAAGCAGATACAGTCTTGGATGGCGGGCAATTGTGGAATATGAAAGTATACATAGGTCGAACATTGACATGACATTAAAAAGAAAGTTATGGATGACCACTGCACTATCTGTCATGACATATGCCTCCCTAGATATGGAACCTAAACTTAGAGACTATACAGAAGATGAGACTACTGTGAGGTCAATGAAGAGGTATATGCAAGGGATTACTCGACAAGATAGAAGAAGAAATGTTTGGATAAGGAGGCAGACTGGATTACCAGATATAATAGAGTGTACACACAATCATAAATGGAAATGGGCTGGACACACAATAAGAAGCACAAAAGATAAATGGACAAAGAACATTATAAACTGGTACACTATAGGCTTTAAAATAAAGAAGGGATGACTAGGACATGCATGGGATGAAGAGATGAAGAAGAGGCGTGGAGGAATAACTTGGCCCCGTGTTGCAAGGGCTAACGTAAATACATTACAAAGTATGGCTGCAAGAGAACACTTTATATTAAGGTATTTTATATGAGCAAAATTTTATAAAGACTTATTATATTTATAAATTTAGATTTATAAAATTTTATATCCATAATTAGGAAAAAAGCGGCATAATTAGGAACAAAACGGCTGATTTTGGCTGAGTATTACTTTGGTCTATGGCTGATTTTGTTCCTTCAGACACAGTAAATTAATTTGTTTATAATCTGCCATATGTATTATGTAGGAACAAATAAAGGTTAATATTATTATTATTTCCGAATTTCGCACTCCTGAGTCTATGCTGGAAATATTCACCTACCTGGATTCAAGGCTCGGTTTATGAAATATTTAATACTTTTCTGTCAATGCTGGCTGTCCCTGACATGACCCTCTGTCCTTCTTCTAGAATATAATCAGCAAGTTCCAATTCTTTGTAGCTTCTAATCTTCACCTCTGGGACCAATCCGTTACTGGAAATGATAAAGGGCAATACTTGGCTACTTTTAGGCGGTATAGTTGCCTCAGTTCTTCACAGAGCTATTACTATAGGGTGGCAAGGGAAAATTGTGTGATGCGCGTACCACACCAGATTTTTTATGGTCCATTTTTCAACTAGTTTACTTTCAAAAATACATGAGTTGAAAAAATTTGGTTTACGATTCTAACAACTTTTGGATATCTAGAGAAGACGTTTCGATACTTTTTTGAGATCAAGAATAACTCTTGAAGCAAAAATAGGAATTCAAAATTTGTATTTATATATAGTGCTAAGAATAATGACATGGTACTGAGATTTCTGTTATATCACATTCAATGAGTTCCATATGGTGCACTTTAAAGGCAAATTTTTAGACTTAATTTGAAAATTTTCATCTAAAGAAAGATAAACGTTTTCATAAAAAAATATAAAAATTAAACTTAAATGTAATGCAAAAAACTACTAAAACTATTTACAGTTTGTGTACTAATACATTATTAAATCTGGCATTAACACAAAAACCCATTCAGAGTTATATTTTGAAACCTGGGAGTTCTCAGTAATTCTCATAATAATAATTCCAAGAGTTTATAATCCCATGGCTTAGTAGTTAAATTTTCGATTCATCCATGGAATTGATAGATTTGATTTTGAAGCTTTATCTTAAAGTAACGGTAAAGTTGAAACTGAAAACAAAACCATTTCATGTTTGAACATCATAAAATCAACAAATGTGAAAACATAAACAAATTTCATAAAAAGCCAAGCCTAAAAATAATAGCAGCATTGGACAGAGAATAATTTTCATATGTACTTAATTTTAATTATTCACTTCGCACTGACTGGAAGAAATCTTTCAGAATAACTTAGGTTACACAATCGCAAGCTTGTCACCTAACTACAAAACCTTCCTCACACGAATTATCCACCCACATACCGGAAACCGAGGGAACTTATATTTCACCAATAGGACTGAGATTTTTTCAAAGTACAAAATGTCTGATACCATTATTAATTCCTAGACGCTATTAAAATTATGAGAATCATTAAAAGAGAGTAAGCATCCTATTATTAAAAGGTTATAAGACTTTTGCGTTAAATTACCAAGGTCTGAACAAATTTGTAACTGGATCATAAAACGAAATCGCATACCTCCCAATATTCCCAAGATATTGGTAAAATTCGGCTACCTCACACACAGCCAATTTTTATATGGGCAGGCCATTCAGTAGTTAAATTATTGTGAATAAGTAATTAATTATAAATAATGCATGAATAAGTAAATTACCTATTGGTGTGCCAAAAGCGACAGACACACCTGCTGCTGTGCCAGCCGCTACAAGGGTTCTTCTGCAGATGGGATTAGATACACTTAAGAAAGGTCTTGAATTCGTGAAAGGTATCTTCATTCTAGTTATAAATGCTCCAGATAGAGCTCCAAGGTGGATGACCAACTCTTCCTAAGTAGAAACAATATCTAAAAGAATTATAAAATCTGTATAACTTAAAAAACTACTAATTGTAATCATTTATCTGATTATGTTTATCGCTGTCGTTTTTGAAAAAGATCTTAGACGCCATTCAGTGAGCAAAATTACCAATTTAGCTGGACAAAATTATATTATGGTCGCTATAAATGTTTTTTAATAGTCGCTGAGTTCAGTAAGTATAGTTAAAAAAATACCACTTTAAGATTAAATGAGTTATAAAAACAATCTTTATAATTAATGAGATATAAAATTTTATAAGATATACAAAATTAATGAATAAATTGAATAATCTCATGAATACATAAAAAATAACTTTAAAATTAATCATTTGGATTAAGTATGTGTTATAATTGTGTTAGAAAATTAATATTATAATTAATTTAATTGTAATAGTGTATTATTCTATAATTAGATTGTGTTATATTTATTGTGTTATATAAATTGTGGTTATATTTCTATAAGTTATAATATGTAATTATATTATTATTATACTTAACTATTATGATTAAGTATGTATTATAATTGTGATTCTGGAGTTCAAATAATTTTCTTGCAATGACATAGATTAACGCTAGTTTGCCAATTAAGTATTTATTCTTAGTCCCTTGAGAAAAACGGTTCATCGAAAAATAGTATCAATGTATGTTTTTTCTCAGGAAAGTAAGAATAAATACATAATTGGCAAATTCTGGCAAAAAAAATTTCATATTTGGAAACTAAATTAAATTTTCATTAAAACCATGTATAGGTCATTGTGTTACTTCGTGCTACTTTTATACTTTTTTAATCTGGCGTTCATTAAACTGTTGTCTTGCAATGACTTAAATAAACTCCACAATAAAAAAATCATAAAAGTAGCGTGAAGTAATGCAATGGCCTCTACATGATTTTAAAGAAAATTTAATGTAGTTCCCAAGTATTAACCATTTTTTTGCCAAAGATTGTCAGCTAAATATTTGTTCTAACTTCTTTGAGAATAAACATACATTGATATTGTTTTTCAATGAATAATTTTTCTCAAAGATGTAAGAATAAATACTTAATTGGCAAACTTCGACAAAAACTGGTTAATATTTGGTAACTACTATAACTACGCTACTTACTTTTATAATTTTGTTATTCTGGAGTTTGTTCAAATTATTATCTTGCAATGGCATAGATTGACTCCAGATAGCACGATGATTTGTACATGCTTTTAATGAAAATTTAATGTAGTTTCCAAATATTAATTTTTTTTCTGACAATTATTTATTTTTACTTTTTTAAGAAAAACCTTACTTTAAAAAACAATATCAATGTATGGTTTTTCTCAAAAAAGTAAAAATAAATACTTAATAGACAAACTTTGGTAAAAAACAAGTTCATACTTGGAAACTACATTAAATTTCCTTTAAAACCATGTATCGATCATCGCGTTACTTGTATTCTTTTTTTATACTAGAATTACTCTATGCCATTCCAAGACAAAAATTTAAGCAAATTTTGTAACATGTATATATATTATTGGTCAAACTTACCTTGCTTTTAATCATCCATAGGACTAAAGTTGCACTACTTCTTCAATAAGAACTGATGTGTCGGGAATGAAAAAAAATAGCAAAGTGCGAGATTAAGGTAAATACATGATCAGTCAAAACTTCAAAGGTTTATAAATTACTTATCTGCATTTGCCACACCATTTTAGGATTATCCAACAATCGTAGTAAACAACTACAATTCACTGGAAAACATTTGTAACATTTTTGTCCATCTAAATCAGCCATTTTGCCCACTGTGCGCCATTTAGCAAACTTTACAGGAAACACATGAAACGATTTTTCCCAAATAACAATATGTTTTCTTTTGAATTTTATTCTTTATTGTATACAGTAGGAGTTTATTAAGATGGCAAAATCTTTACAATCACAATATATTTATATGGCTTCCAGCACTGGATAAAACCAGAATGACTCTCAGTCGTCACTGTTATTTATGTTTAGTGCTTAGGTCATCAATAGTCGATTTTTAGACTATTTCCAATTTTTTTTTTATATACCGTGAGCGGGAATCGATAAAAGTGGTGCTTACGTCCCACTTAAATTAAACCTAAATTTCGAATTTTTGGTGATTAAGCCTTTTTCAAAAAACGACGTCGATATGTCTATCCATATCAGTATGAATTAGCGTATAAGTACACAATGTCCCTCTTTAATGCCAAGGTCGGGCACACATATTTTAAATAAATAATGACTAATAGTAGTAATTGTATTATCTGTAAACCTCTTGATACTTTTCCTGCAAGATTTGCTGATGAAAAATAGCCTTTCCCGCAGTTCACTCAGATCCTGAAATACTTGTTTCAAACAGACTTCGGATTGATTGAAGTTTGGTCCAGTCAATGAAGGATTAAATTTACTGAATTGAAATACAAGCTCACGACATTTACCCTTTTGCTGATCCTCTCCAATTCAATGATATACAACTACTAGAATCTGACAGAATATTTGCATAACATATTTGTAGAAAATAACAGTATATTTAAGCAAGAAAAGAAAACAGAATTAATTGTAAATAAATAATAATCTATTTAGTACATTGGTGCAAAAACAAATTAGCAGTTTGTTCCTCAAACTTTCTTTTTTGATTTCAAACAAATCAAACAGTACAATTAAAGTACTCACCCTACCTCCAGGCATGTTAGCAGCAGACATGAGGAATATTGATAGATATAATAGCAATAACGTAGATGCTTTATGAAATCTCTTTATTTTAACTCCATTCAAGTAGGCAGTACCTGATGCAATTCCACAGCCTTTAAGTGTTGGCTAGACAATATAACACCAATTCAACTATTTAATTAATATATTATATAATATACAATATAATATAACATAATTATAACAATTTCATTTTAATTATATAATATAACATCAATTGAGGTACAATAGTAGTTTAATTGAGATACTATCTACTATATTATCATTTATTGCATGATTTCAATGAAATAAGGTGATGTCGAAGCATGTTCGGCACATGCCTCAATTTTTCGCATTGATATCAACTGATTATACTATCCCGTAACACACATGAAAAGCGGAGAATTCTGATACCCGGTTTTTATCAACTTTGCTGTTTCATAACCGTGTTATTCTTATACGGAGTTACGAGGTTTTATAATTAAGTTGACCATATATACTTTTATTTTATTTTTTTCTACCTCTCCCATATTCTATTTTCAAACATCTGGTCCTTTTTTGCAGTGAAAGCTAGGATAGACATGAGTTTAGAATTCCGTTTTAGTGCGAAAGCGGATGGAGAAGGAGTGGTAAATTTCGAACCTATTAACCAAAGAATATGTAAATTAAGGATCCAAGACAAGAATTTCAGCATTACTTAAAAATGTTTTTATCCCAACAGAAGAAAAAGAAGAAGATGAAAAGTACCAATTCTATGAGGATTTAGAAAGGACCATAGATAACCCCTGCTTTTGATATGAAAACAGTGCAAAGTGATTTTAACGCTTTGGTTGGAAAAGAAACCGTTTTCGTACCTAATATTGGCAAGCATAGACTGCATACAAAAAAATTGCAATAGAGAATGAATGCTTAGTTTTGTATTATCCAGATCATTGGTGGCGATGAGCACTAGTTTTACTCACAAGGATAAACACAAGCAAACATAGTTGCAACCAAGATAGACCTGTTTTCCAGCTGGCGCTTTAACATAGTTACTGATGTCAGACCGTTCAGAGGACCAAACATCAACTCTGTAAATTTTCTTGTGGTTGCAAAACAAAAATAAACCATGCAAATATGAGAATTGAATGTAGAAATGACACTAGGCAGATTATCTGGATGAGTGACAGGTTAAATAAGGAGGAAGTAGGTGACGCTTTCAAGAAAGACATTAAAATCGGTATTAGAAAAATCCCTGCTGTAAAAGGAGGTAGAGAGATGGACGAGGAATGAAAATACTTTAAGAAAAATGGCTTTCGTGGATAAGAATGAACAAAATAGATGGGAAGAACATTTCCGAAAATTTCTGTACCTCTTGGAAGATGAGGAGCACCCTGATTGGGAGTTTCAGCATAAAGAAAATCAACTGGAAGTCGGTGGAATTTTTGAAAGTTGGCGGGGTACAAGAGGTCGAAGAATTGCTTCGTCTAATTACTAATATTTGGGAATCTGAAAAAAGGACAGATACCTGGAAGGATCCATCATATCCCCTTTCAAAAATAAAGGATATGCTAAAAATTGCAGCAATTACCGGAGAATCAGTGTTCTGAATACTGCTTATAAAATATTCTCTGTTTACTTATATAATATGTAGAACTACCGTTGGGTGATCACCAAGGGAGGTTTAAAAAAAATAGGTCAACAATATAATAGATCTTTTCGTTAAGACTAATAACGGAAAAAGCCAAAGAATTTAATAAGATCGTATGGATTCTTATATTAAATTTCAAATCTGCAAATGATTCAATAATCAGAAAAAAACTGTGCCTGGCAATGGAAGATTTATGCATCCTTCCAAAGTTAATCCGCCCTACAGCATGCACATTGAGGAAAAATGTCAGTAGATTTAAAGGCATTGGAAATTCCGGCCGATCTTCTTCAGTGGAGTCAGTATTTAGACAGGGCGATTCCTCTCCACTTCTATTCAACACTATGGTAAATGTCCATGCTATGGTAAAAGAGCCAAACTTAATCAGCCACGATGATAGTGTGACCGCAGCTGGAGCATTTCTTACGCCTATAAAAGAGGCTTGTGAAAGGTTGGCGAGAAAAATTGAAGAAATAAATGAGGAAAATACGAAATAATGGTGCTAAAGAAGAAAACATCCCTATCATACAAACCAAAACAGTACGTAATGAGAAAGTTCATGTTTCAGTGTGTATCCAGTTTCATGTTGATCTTGAAGTGTATCTTGATTCTATTGTCAATGATTGAATAGATGAAGACGAAGAAATAAAAAGTCAAATAACAGGGGCTAATGAAGGACACTGGACCTTAAAGAGGCCTTCTTAGGAATAAGCTGCTAAGTCGTCGTACAAACATAAATGTTTGGACAAATCCATCATCCGAACCATTCTTAGCCAGTGCAACCTGGACCCTATAAAAAATCTCAGCTGAAAAAATCGAAAGGCATTCATTCAGAAAAGCACCTGACCGAGATGACTGGAAAAAGGCAGTTGAGAGAGCCAAGAGCAATGCGCCTGTAGAGCCGATAAATAAAAAATACAGGAATCTTGATTCTACATTATTTCCCATGCGGCACGGACCTGTTCCTTCATCTCTTCCTGCGTCCAAAAACTGATAAATCGGATGTCGGACCGATAAATGTTTTATCAATAGGGTATCTGACTGCGGGAAATGTAGGATACTACTAATACAATTATCGGATCGTATGAAAGGAGCACAGGTTTTCTTCGTAAATTAAATCGATGTCGGATCGGACTCAAATATTTATCGAAGTTAGAGAGGAAGAGGATGAATTGGATAATCCAATGTATACACTTTTTATACAAGATTTAACAGAATTGTTCCATGTTGCAGAATTGCAGTACATAAATAATTAATTATCAAACTTACCACTACTTCTACAATAAGGAAGGAGCATATTAGTATTGGTAAAACAGTCCAAAACATCCATAATAGACTGGAACCTACTACACCATTTTGTAAGGCTAAAATCATAAACATATTTTGAAATAATAGAATAAAATTTATTAATACGCAACTAAAGTATACAATAAAATACAGGTTTACTTTGTCTGAGAACATCATTCTTAAAAACGAGCATTTCTTCAATTAATAGTGCTTGAACAGATCCTAATGTTCCTACGAAAAGTCCTAAAACAATTACAGCAAGCCACTTTTTGATAACCGCAGAGGTGTAATAATAGCGGAGATCAGTTTCTTTTTCTATCTCAGATCTAACTTTGCTTTCTGGTGTAATGAAATTTATAGCCTACAAATCAATGTTCAGTATTTTAGTATCTAAATTTTTTAACTCTAGTATGGTTAATTAATAAGGTGTTATTTCTTTCATTTTTTTGCTTTCTCACTACTGATGGGAAGCCTTGTGCTCATTCGGGAATCGAAAAAAAATTATGTCATCAGAATCGAAAATTTCCATTTGCGTTTTAGGTTTTAGACATCAAAGAACAAATGTGACGGGCATAACGACTGAATTTTGGTGAAATTTTCAGGGATTGTGCGGGTTGGTACCTAGATGGCTTCATGTCAATTTTATCAAATTCCATCCACTACTTTCACATACGCAAGCGGAAACGTATTTTCCAAGACACTCCTATATTTCGAAAATAGCTCTTCGATTTGGCACAAAGCTGGAGGAAATTTGAAGACAAGGGTGACAATGGTTCATTATCAATTTTATCAAATTCCGTCCTCTACTTCCGCTTATGCATGCACAAGTAAGTTATCTGTAGATTGTTTATAAAAAACGATTTTGATGAAGCATTCCTAAAATCATCTCCTTAAAACACTTTTAATTTTCATATATAGCACATCCTCATGAAAAAGCCGAAAAAAATGTTATGAAGAAAATAAAACTTTATTCGCGCAGAACTCAAAAAGTATACATATTTTTGTAAACAAAAAAACTATCCAAACCGGATAATTATTAGCAAAGATGGAGCGTATTGAACTGTATACACATGTTTTATAAAGTATTCTGTACATGTTCCTATTATTTTTTTTCTTATCCTCCGTTTATTTAAAATCTCTTTTACATGCGTAAATGAACAACATTTATACGATATATATCCAGTCCTTATATTACCCGAAGGTATTGTAAAGTATTTAAAGCTATTTAAACGCCCGATGCGTGCAGGGGTTTCACATGCAGGCATTGGCCCTCCCTAATTTGTAGAGAATGGGGAGGAACCATTCTGCTGGTTAAGAAAAAAGGAGAAATGGGTTTAGACTGCAGAGTCCAAACCCCTTCCCTCGGCGAGCAAAGGGTCAGGATTTTGCTTTCTCTTGATCAGTTTTTCGCTAATAGCTAATTTCTGGTCTTTGATCCTTCTTCTGTATCTTGGATACATTTTAAGGTAGGATTGATATGCCTAAATATTTTTGATATTAAATAAAAATTTCATCATACCTGTGACGGGGCTCACTTGTGTTTGTAAAAGTATCATATAACTTCGCCTTAATTCTAACTTATCTTATCCAACTTATACAGCATCTTGCCATCGTTTCGGAGCTGGTGGAGGTACAATGCTATCAAATAGCGGATTGCCGACATGAGCTAACGAAAAACTTGACATGGCGTCGCGTTAGGAACTGCTTCACTGTCGGTATTTCTAGAGTGCTATGAACGGTAGCAGCTTTTTGTCTCCAAAGGAAAGTATGCTTGCATATTCTTCTAATTACCCCGTTCTGAAATTGTTGCTGCACTTTCGCTGTATGAGGGGTTATATGTCCGAACATTGGAGCACCATACAACAGAGCTGGTCGAATGATACAGATATAAATTAATAACTTAAGTTAAGTCATAGGCTTAATTGTGGTGAGGTAAGGAGGTGAGCCAATTTATGTTTTTGTTCTCACAGCTGCCAGCTTTTTCCGAAAATGAGTTGCAAAAATTAAATGTCTATCAATATTTATACCGTGGTATACGATACTTCTAGAGATCTGGCTCTGCACGCCGTCTACTGAAAACTGGGTGGGCAGTTTCTTTTTATTCTTTTGAAACGAGAAAATTATACCATCTGTTTTCCCCGGGTTTACCGTTATATTTAAGTACCAAAGCTTGTTTACTATTTTGTTACAAGTGTTCTCCGCTTACTTCATTGCTATGGATGAGTTCGTACTTGTACTGTAAATTGCAATGTCGTCAGCAAATACCATTACTTTTGAATGACCGTAGGGTTCACCTAAGACGCAAGCTGTGAAAACATTGAATAACACGAGAGAAAGAACTGCGCCTTGGGGAACATCACGAGTCACGGCTAACGGCTTTGACAAACTGTTCCCAATCTTGATTGAAATGTTCCTCCGTATGAAGAAGGACTGTATAATTGAGCAAAGCTGCTCCGGACATTCTGAGATCATGAGCTGTTGGCATAGCAACCCATGCGACGCAAAGTCGAAAGCTTTAGAGCAATCAATGGATATAATAGCTGTAGCCAGGTTCTGTCTAAGATTCCTCCTGATATCGGCTTGAAACTTGATCAGTGGGTGCTCGGTGCTTAACTGAGATTGGAAACCAGTTTGCTCAGGAGGGATAATGTCGTGATACGAGCAGAAATCCCTTAGAAATTCAAGTATTATTTTTTCAAAAATTTTGCCCATATGAGGAAGTAGACATACAGGTCGGTAGTGTCCTGGTTGGTCTCCATTTTTCGCTGATTTTACAAAGGAATGAGGATAGCATGTTTCCATACATCTGGATAATACCTCAAACGAAGACAGGAGTTGTATAAATTTGTCAAGTGAATGATACCTTTCTTAGGTAATTGTTTTAACAAGATTGTTTGAATCCCATCATTCCCTGGCGCCCTATTACTCTTTGATTTGCGGAGTATCGTTTATAGTTTTTTGGGAGATGTAAGCATAAAGTTCTCCTGCCGAGGTAATTCCTTATGCAGCATTTCGTGTGTTGTTTGGCTGCTAAAGGCCTTTGCATAGTAATCAGCCAGTTTATCGGTATGCATAATGTTGCCCCCATCATTAATTCTCACTGAATTTGATTGTTTCGTGGTTGTGCGTATGAGTCTCCAAAATTTTCGGTAATCACAGTGGGTCGCATTTAGATTTCCAATTTTTCATGAGATTACGAATTTGAGTAGTTAATGCGTTAACAGTGCGCTTGACATCAGAATTTTTAGTACGATACTATTTGTTTTTCCACTTGTTTCGTAATGCAATTAGTTGATGAATGTGATCGGGAGGTGATTGCAAGGAAGGAGGGAGTGGTGCATATTTCGGGATAGCGGAGTTCGCAGCGGTTACTAATATATTTGAGAAATCAAATATTTAAGAGTCAACCTCTTCCTTCGTGGTCAATGTTGGGACACAATTAAGCTGGGTTTGAACTATGTTTCGGTATATGTCCCAATCCGCCATGCGGTAACTGTAATTTGTCGGCATTAAATAATAAAATACAGGACGATGGTCCGAAGAAATAAAATCGAGAGCTTCGCATCCAGTAATTTTGAGGGGTTGTCGAGTGAGAAGTAGATCAATAGTTGAAGTCATGGAAGGATTAGCTGAATGCCTGAAAGTGTGAGCTGAAGGGTGTATCACCCTGATTTCAGATATGTCCATATCCATATCCAAATTAAGAAGTAAAAATTTAAGGTATCCACGAGGAGCATAAGTATGAAATTTACTGCTACAGTCAATAAGAAGTGTTTTGACTTTGCTGTGGATTTCAGCAGTATTAGCGAATATTTTGACGTTGTCTCTGGATTTCTGTACACAGTATTCTGTGTATTCCAATTGCTCATTTGAAAGATAATTTAAATGTCTGCAAAGTTAAATATATTAAACGAGAATAACAAATCTCTAATCGGATTAATATTAATGAAGATATAACAAACTATATTTGTTTCGAACTTTCAACCAAAGCGGTAAGGAAGGCGTGAGTGGACCATAGAGTACGGAATTATATATCAATTATTTATTATTTATTCATGTATTATATATTATTTATGAATTCTTTATTTAGAGTACAGAATTATGTTATTCTGTTCTCTTTGGAGTGGACAAGCCAGATATTTTAAATCGGTTTTTCGGTCACGCATGCGCTTTTAGATTTACTGTTATTTTTTAAAATTTCTTCTATACAAGGACCGTTTATCAGATAATAGAGGGTTCTGGTTCCGTTTTTTGAATCGGATATTTGATCGCGCATGTAAATTTTGAACTAATGTTTTTTCCTCAACATGTTGAGATAAACAATTAAAACACTAAATTTTGTTTATCGTGGGACACTTATTTTTCTTTATGTACCCTGAATATAATTGATGCTCACATTTGAATCTAAATGGGATTCGGGGTCTCCTCGAACGGGTTAAGGTGTTTGCAAAAGTGTACCTGCTTACATACCCAAAGGTTGTGAGCTCGAAACCCAGTTCCGGGATTCCAAAGGAAATAAATCATATCCTCTCGGGTATGAAAGTCCTGTCAGCCTACTGAAAGCAACTCACTTCTACTTATCCAGAATGTTTCCTCTGGTATCTTTTTAAAGCTATTTCAATGTATTACTTAATAACACAATATAAATTATGGATCTTTATTCGGAAATGCGTTTAAAATGAAAAGAAATGCGTTAAAGCTTACTACATTGAATAAGTTTGATTGGATGAATGAGTTTATTTATGATACTATTTTGTTAATGAAATCCGTTACTTTTTCACAGCTTTCTTCATGATTGTTGTCAATGATTCATAATTTTAAAGGAACTAAACTGCTTATAATTACAGTGGAATCTCTCTGTGAAGAATCAGATGACGAAAACTTCAGTTTGTGTTCTGATTGATTAGATGCACCATCACATTCCCAGTTTTAATCTATGACAAAATTTAGAGGAATGTAACGGTCAATTTTATTGACCAGTGACTTTAAAATACCGGAAGCTGTAAGGTTTTAGTAAGTCCTCATGTAATATGATAAAAAACGTAATAATTAAATTATATATATAAAAAAGTTCGAATAATTTTTCACTTACACTATATTCGTTGTTTATGCTGTACAGAGTGTTGTTCAAGATTTGCCTAGAAGGCGTTTTTTGGTACTGAAATAGATCGAATAATTAATGGCCTATTCAAACAAAACATATTACAATTGCTTTTTACTTACATAGTCCAATAAAGATAAAAGACCCATCTTTTCAAATAAGTGCTATTCCTTGTTCAACAAATTACCGAATAATGGAATCAAGTAACTGATTGAAGTGTTGTCATGGAGATTTTAAATTTTTCAGATGTTTTATACTATTTAAATTATTTCTATCAAATCATCAACTAACGCAAAAAGTTTTCGATTATATAGATCGGTTATTCCCATACCTGGTGGAAACTCTACTGGTGAAAACCATTTATCATAAAATGTATGATGGATAGGGAAAACGCCATCTGGGAATAGGGAAGTTAACAGGTAAGCTAACTGGAACACTTTCGGTAAGTTGATTTCAGCGAAAAAGTTGCTATAACATTCCAAGCATATAACTACCTTAAATACGTAATTTCAGTTTCGTACAACTTTTCGTTTTTGAGCTATGCTATTCAAATACACATGCATACACCATTTTACGAGACTTGATTATTTGGACTCAGAGGACCTTAAGTCGTGTATTTCCGTTAAAAATTCGAATTAGAAATTTTTCACGACTTAATGACGGTGAGCCGCGTTCCCATTTATGTAGCGTGCTTTATGGGTCCTTCTGTGCCAAGGTAGAGCATTTCTACTACTTCTTCTTCTCCAATGGCGCTACAGCTCATGAAGAGCCACTCACAGTCGGAGCCTCCAGTCTTCTGTTTTGTGCTGCTGCTCTCCAATTTCTAAATCCCAGAATATTCTGGGCCTCTACAGCCGCACAATCCACCCAACGCAGACGATTTCTTCCAACTTTTCTACGCCCGAAATTTTTTTTTCTCTAGGAACATTTTATGAACTTCATTATCGTTCAGTCGTATAACATGCCCAACCCATCTCAGACGTCCAGTCTTTATAAAATGTACATCATGATCATTACAGTTATGAGCTCGTTGTTTTTCCTAAATCTCCATATATCATTTATACATATAGGTCCCATAATCCTCAAAATCTTTCTCTTTTAAATCTCAAAAGACATGATTGTAAAGCTTTCGTAAGTGTCCAACACTCCGATGACCATGTGTAAACAGGCCTGAAGAGGATCTTATATACAGGGTGTCCCACCTCGTGATGTCAATACTTTAGGGGGTTATTCTAGAAGTCATTTGTAGTTAAATGGTGCAGAAATGAAATTTCTATCTTAACCCATCGAAGAGATATCCTATTTTTTGTGTATTTTTAAAAATACACGATTTTTTAGTGAAAAACTGTAATTATTTAATTTCTGGTTGATGTATCGTAAAAAATAAGGATATTTTCGAAAACTACATTAAATTTCCTATAAGGAACACTCCCCTTTAAAATTTTATTTATCCACACAAGCGGTGTATAGTAATTAATAGCAGTCAAAAATTTAAAAATTAGTATTTTCTGATTGTGTTTACACTTTTCTAGCACAGCCAATTTTCGGCGCAGAGGTTTGCCTCTGGGTCAAAAGTTGCATCAATTCATCAGCTTTAAAATGATACCCCATTCACCCAGAAAAATAAAGTTTTTGTGTAAGAAACTTTAATTTCCAATTCCAAAACCATAATTACGCTAAATTTATCGGCGGCGTAGAACAAAGAGTGAACACACTGAGAACATAATACAAAGAAGGAGGGAATTTTTTTTACTTTTCTTTTTTATTTTATTATAACAATCTAATGTTTGGAGAACCTATTTAGTCACCCACATATTGAAATTTCCATACTTACATAGGTAAATTAGAATTATTTTATTTATTTATTTTTTCATTACGATATTAACCTTGAAGAGGCTCACAGCAAGATGAGCAAAATCTAGGTTTACAATAATGTGGCATGGTCCAACCCAAAAGAACTTTTATTGAATAATAATAATGTTTCTAATACTTTCATGTCTAAAGATAGATCAAAGGTAAGCTCATACCTTTAGTCAACCAATCCTGTCCGTGCTTGTCTAGCTCGAGACTCGCTCCCAGTATCAAATGGCCATTCATTATCACTTTACTAGTGGTGAGGTGCACTTGCTTCCAGCAACATGCCTAATTTTTTCACAACTGAAGAATACGCTGATAATGTGTTTGTATATGGCTTTGCCGATAGAAATTGCCTCGGAAGCTGTCCGTGAATACGGTCGTCGTTTCCCAGACAGACGGTTTCCGGATCGCAGAACGTTTTCTTCTACTTTTCGTACCCTGAGGGAGACCGGATCGCTGCCGAAACAGCCTGTCGGGGCACGGGATATCCAGGATGCTGAACGTGAGGAAGAGGTGCTGAATTTGTTTTATGAAAACCCCTCTTCTAGTGTTCGTGAAGCAGAAGCACAACTTGGGATCCCCCACAGCTCAGTGCACCGAATTTTAGTCGATGGCGGAAGACATCCCTTCCACCTCAGCCCGGTTCAAGAATTGCTGGATAGAGACATGGCGGCCAGGAGACAATTTTGCGAATGGTTTGCAGACCAGTGCCAGGAAGACCGCTGGTTCCCTAGACGTGTTTTGTGGTCTGATGAAGCAACATTTACCCGTGGGGGGCTTTTTAATGCCCGCAATACTCATGTCTGGGCGGAGGATAATCCTCATGCTGTTAGGCCATCCTCCTTCCAATACCAGTTCAACATAAATGTATGGATGGGAGTGGTAGATAATCGTCTAATTGGCCCGATAATATTGCCCAGACGAATGAATGCGGAATTATTTAGGGAACTTCTGGAAAACCAGTTCTATCCTCTTTTTAATCAGCCTGAAGATCCCCTGCCTGACATCAATCGCACATGGTTCCAAACGGATGGATGCCCGGCCCACAGTGGGAGAAAAGTGACGGCTTGGTTGGATAACCACTTCCCAAACCGTTGGATTGGTCGATATGGACCTGTTCCATGGCCTGCTCGATCCCCCGATCTTACTCCTCTCGACTTCCACGTATGAGGAACGTTGAAGAGCAAAGTTTACTCCGAGCCTATAGCATCAAGGGAGGAACTCTTTGCCAGGATTGAAGAGCAGAGCAATATCATGAGGAGAGAAGAGCGAGACATTCTGCGCAAAGCCGTTGATTCGGTTAGATTACGGGCTCATATGTATGGACAGCAAGGCAGGGGGGCATTTTGAGCATTTAATGGGCCAATAAATTAATTTGAATATTTCAATATTGATTTTTTTTTTTTTAAGAATAATATTCTTATACATATTATGTATTATTATTAACAGTTTCCCTACGAGTACTTTTACTTTTCATAAACAAGTTTTTTTACTTTTCGTGTTTTGTATTTTTTTATTGTAAATAATATTTTTATTTTATTGTTTCTTTTAAAAGAGTAGTAATTAGAATTAGTATTATTAAGTACCTACATTTCAGACATTTTTATTTTAAAGTGTAAAAGACATTATGTATCTAGATACATATTACTTATAATAATTTGTAAGAACTAAATTTATGATTATGTCTTAAATTTAATATTTTTCATAAAACAATTTTTAAAAAATCTGCTTATTTTTATTATGTTCTAGGAGTGTTCGCTCATAAAAAAAATAATCCTTATTTACCTTTGTAATAATTATTGTGCCGCGCCATGAGAAAAGGGAGCTTAAGGCGAACAAATGAAAATCTATTTCTTCCCACAAATTTTTAGAAGAGACGAATCAAATGAGCCCTTCTGTAGCTCCCTAGGGGCAAAAATCGCAGAATTATAACGATTTGAAGTTTAATTTTTACAAATTATAATTTTAGAAAAAAGCAAGCTCCCATTGAAAAACCGTCCGGTCTAAAGCGGAATTTCACAAAATAGCGCTCTTACACAATGCTTGAGAGTGACCAACGTCAAAAATAGTATTTAACATGTAGTATAGATGTTCAGAAATACATTTACTAGAAAAAAGTTTTTATGCTCTAGTGAAAAATGTGGGTCTTCATCCTAAGCTCCCTTTTCTCGTGGCGCGTCACAAATATGGAAATTTCAATATGTGAGTAACTAAATAGGTTCTCCAAACATTAGATTGTTATAATAAAATAAAAATGAAAAGAAAAAGAAAAGCAAAAAAATCCCCTCCTTCTTTGTATTATGTTCTCAGTGTTCACTCTTTGTTCTACGCCGCCGATAAATTTAGCGTATTTATGGTTTTGGAATTGGAAATTAAAGTTTTTTACACAAAACCTTTATTTTTCTGGGTGAATGGGGTATCATTTTAAAGCTTATGAATTGATACAACTTTTGACCCAGAGGCAAACCTCTGCGCCTAAAATTGGCTGTACTAGAAAAGTGTAAACACAATCAGAAAATATTAATTTTTAAATTTTTAACTGCTATTAATTACTGTATACCGCTTGTGTGGATAAATAAAATTTTAAAGGGGAGTGTTCCTTATAGGAAATTTAATGTAGTTTTCGAAAATATCCTCATTTTTGACGATACCTCAACCAGAAATTAAATAATTACAGTTTTTTACTAAAAAAATCGTGTATTTTTAAAAATACACAAAAAATAGGATATCTCTTCGATGGGTTAAGATAGAAATTTCATTTCTGCACCATTTAACTACAAATGACTTCTAGAATAACCCCCTAAAGTATTGACATCACGAGGTGGGACACCCTGTATTTGTATCTTGGTTGCCCAAGAGAGATATTTGCTTCTTAGATCCCTATTTTTTTTTTTCTTAAATCGAGCATAAAGGGTAGACGTCCTTGCCAATGATGTACAACTTGGCACAAAAGGCCCCATACTTCGTTACTAATAGGCTTATCCAAATGTCTAGATAAATTCGCAGCTAGTTCTGGCTGGAAGGTAAGGAAATACTTTTTTCTGGTTGCCCCTTTCGAGATTGTCACCTACAATCTGTTTCCAAGATTTTTAAAAACCATCTTGCAGTGATGGTGTTTAATAATATTATATTCCATCTAATGGGATATTCCCCAATCCTCACGCCAAGATTGAGGGTTAAGAGTAATAATGGAATTATTGATCTAAGCCCATCTTCCTACATCCGGTAAGCATAATCAATAGATGTAAACAGATTTGTCATTATCACTTTCTAAGCAAATGTTTGAGCATGCATTAGTGGGAGCAGCACTATTTAACTGACCTCAATAGGCTATAAATTACAGGCCACTGTGCCATGGAAAGCACTAGATTCCCCTAATCTTGGGCCTAAGGTCGAGCTGTCTTAGCCTAATGTACTTGTGTTTTTACCTGCTTTAGTCAAATACTGTGACTCAAGTATGTTGGCTTAGAAAGGCGAGTCTCCTCTATAGGAGCATTTTTCTAAAATGTTTTCCTCATGGACAGACAATTCTAATAGAATATGTTTAAGCATATGCCTGTTTCAAATGTATTCCTGCTAATGAATTGATCAGTGTATGGTTGTTAAGTCAGATGTTACCACTTGACATGTACTAGCTTATCAGGTACATACTAAGGTCCATAAGTTCCTGGCCTGCCCTCATTCCCCTAGTTCAAGCAGGCTGAGACGTGCCTGCCGTTCATGTATATGCCTGTACTCTCCATACCCATCACCCACAGTCCGTATCTAACTTTGAAGGAATCAGTGCGTCATTTTAACAACGTTCAAGAACAAATCGATGTGGTTATTAAATTCTTGTGTAAAGAAGGCTGCGCGAATCAAAGAGCACTTGAATAGTGTGTATGGGGAGTCCTCTCCCTCGTATTTTAATGTAAAAGAATGAGCAAAATTATTTCAGTTTGAAGGAGAAAGTCTGGATGACGAATTGTGGAATAAATAAATTGACGAATAAATTGTGGAAGCTGAATTGCTGTCTGATCAGAGGCTGAAGACCAAAGAAATAGCAGCAAGGTTGGGGCTTTCAAAAACAAACGATCTGAGGATTAAAGAACATTTGCATATGAACAAGGTGAGTGCAAGATGGGTTCCAAAAATTCTTTCAGCTGCATAAAAAGAAGAATGTGCTCACTGCTGAAACGAGTTTTTATGCGGATATAATACCGACCCAAAAAATTACTTGGATTCAATTGTAACTGGGGATGAGACAATACTTCAATACTATGACCCACTGCAACTGCACTCTGCAGCCATCAAATCAAAGAGAAAAGGCTGGGGAAGTTGAGCAGAGGTGTTCGGTTTCTTCACAATGCCCTGTCCAAGGCTGATGATTTCCAAGGCTGCTGTGAAGGACTGTGGATTCCAAGAAACCTCCCATCCACCCTTCAGCCCAGACTTGGTCCCTAGTGTGTAGAACTTAGAGAAGAATATATTGAAAAACAATAACAGCAGTTTTTTTTTGTTCATCTTTCCTTCTTCCTCAGGCCGGAAACTTACGGACCTTACTATGCCCAAGAAACACAAGATAGACTATTGTACTTAAAAATATAAGTTTAAATACAGAGCAAGTGTGGCCACTGTTTTTCACCTGTGGGAGATTAAAGGAATTGTGAAATAAATTTACTAAAAGGAGGAAGAAAATTGAAAAAAAGAAAACAAGATTATCTGTTTATATTTCTTTATTTACAAATACACAATACATTAAAATAACACTAGAAGTCTGGAGTTTTTCTATCAGATTTTTTAAGTGAATGCTGACTCTTGGCAGACAAGCGATGAATATTGGCCCGTTCTTTCCTAAAAAATAAATATAAAGCATTTTAATAATGTGGACAGATTACAGCTTCCCCTCGTCCTTGTTTTTGGTTAGCAAGACAGGGCAGCATTGATACATTACAATCAATAGCTTATATCTTTTTTTTGTTCAAACTACATTTGTTTCTAATGGGAATGCATTTAAGGAACTAATAAACTATGATCCAGACTGTACAACATTTCAATATCTTATGGAACCTTGTCCTTTATTATTGCAGCTTCTAGGCCTAGGATGTCCAGCAACCTTCAAGAAGCAGATACTTTTCTTCCAGGATTGAAGTGTGCCGATTCCACTAAAATTTTTTTACCAAGCTTTGCAATATGGGTGACTAACTGAGAGAACTTAATCTCTGTGATGACGGGAAGTCCAGTTTTCCTCATTGGAAACTAGGTTAAAATTGTTTATAGCTTTATTCGTAATGAACTAACTATAGTTGGATTTACATAAATAGATGCTTGGGATGAAGACATTATTTGGCATAGTGTTCCCAGATGCGGGCGGGAGGAGATGCCTTGAGCCGACCCTCTTCGAGAGAGTTGGCTAGAGGATATCTCCAATGTTGCCAACTCTCTCCCGCACTCTTAAAACTTCTCAGTAGGGATGGGCAATAGTCGATAGTTGGCCACTATTGATATCGATCGATAATTCAGTAAATTCTCGCAACTGACTTCAGGAGAAGTAGACGATGATTAGGGCAATTTTATTTTATTATTTAACAGTATGGGACTAGACAAAGAGGCAGGGCTGGGAGGATGTTGTAGCCAGATAAACCTGGGACCTGCTGGGCACCCACGACGGGCGATAGGATTTAATTGTTTAGTTAATTTAAATGTTACGTACACTTCAGCACAATAATTAATTTTTGTTAGATACATTCTGAAAGATTCCATGGTGTAGGCACTAAAAAGTAAAGAAATATAGAATTGATAATCTTTATTGACAGGAAAATAAATGAGCATCAAAGCATATAATTATAACTTTAGAATCTTTTTTTTAATTAGTCTTATCAACAAACTAGCTGTGCCCTGCATTTTTACCTGCATTAAATTTGGATTGACCCCAAAAATACGAAATAATCTTTAAAATAATAACCTATAGTATGCATTAGAAAGGGTATAATTTTCTTGAAGAATAAATAACTGTTATAATATGATAGTCGGTCTCATTTGTTGCAAAGATTTTCATGGAACAGGCACAAAACGACAATAAATGTTTGTAAAAGGTACTACACTCTTTTTCCTCCTTAATCTTCTATTTTATTTACATAACACTTTCAAACAGTAATTTCACACTTATTAAAATATTTGTGAAGTCGATTCGGTTCCATGAGTATGAAGTTGTCATGAGAACGAATCATACACAAGTTAGGCACTTGTTCTCTTAGAAATTTATTTATGATTACTGCTCTATTCCTATGGGTCGTATCGTGATTTTATTATAAAAAATTATAAATATGTTAGCCATCCTCAATTTGCGGTCGATCTAACGCAAAAAGAATTTTTCATTTTAATCGACACATATGTGATTTCATATGCAAACACAAATATAACTGAGAAAGTATTTTGAGATTAGTTTGTCTCTAAGGAGAAGAAGATACGCACTAACAAGAGATTTCATTAAAATTAAAAACATTGAGGAATATTTTTTGAGGGTTAACAAAGATTATATCGATTTTGAGGATTTTATTGCACACTTAAGTTAAAAATGATAATTTTGAATAATCTGTAGCAGATTTCATTTCATTATTATAACACAAAAGTCTCCAGCTATTTACAATAAGTTGGGTCAATTTTATCTTTCAATACCTTTCCTTTCCATTGTGGTTATCGTGTTGTTATGGTTACAATCTATACTTTTCTTTTATATTTAAAAAGCCCAATTAATTATTACTAAAATGCTCAAATTGAAAAAAAGTATGTACTTACTAATTTATTTAACTTATTTTTTCAACTATTTCTTTAACATCGATTTAACTAACTAAAGGGCGCTTAACAATCTAACATTAAACAATAACCTATCACTAATTTGCTAAATGATTGACATTATCGAAGTAAAGAGCTGAAGAGGTTAGAAGAGAAGAGGGGCAACAGTGCTTCCCCTCTCAATCATCAATTTATGTGAAGGCAACTATAATCTGTTGATGTCAATACATATTTAAAGCATTCTCGAGGTTCTTAATTTGGTTCCTTATTATTTATATAATATTATTAGATTTCTCATTATTACTCTTATTTCACTTATTAGGTTCTTATTTTCTCCACAACCAACAATATCAATACTTTCCTCAGCAGCCAGTATTCTCTATGGCGATATGAGACAAAAACACGTTTCATCCTGACAAGGAGAAAGCATATTTGTAACTGTCAAATCAATACCCAATATATCCAGTGATTAATCAAACTGAGACCTCTGTAAAAGGGCTATTATTTTGATCTAAACTCTAATAAATATTAGGATGGCTGGCAGTGATCACAACTTTCTGAATAATCACAAAAAGAATCAGATTTTAGTAATGAAATTCAAAAAAGTGCTAAAAAAATCAATCAATCCACATCAAGAAATTATTTATTACTGTTTAGTTGCTCAGCTTTAATTTAAATGCTCTTCATATATGGAGTTTGATAAATGGTATCACTGTTTAATCATCATATAATTTGAAAACTAAAATATTATGGTTGAAATTGTTTGAATATTTTAATATAAAAATATCATGTGATATTAAATTATGAATTATTACTTTCTTATAAAGGTAAGTTTCTTCATAAAAACTATTACATTAAATAAATTTACTGTTCAAAATAATGCTGAAAATGAAAACAGACGAAATAACTGCATTTTTTCACCAATATATAAAATGTAAACAATTATATTATGTTGTATTACTTCAGAGAATCAAAAATTATATATGAGGCATTCAGGGCTAATGCGAATCAAGTCCATAAATTATAGTTTGAGATAAGGTTAAAGTTTATTAATACTAATTGAATCCTAAAGTAATTAAGAGGATAATTTTCATTTTATTGTTGTAGTATGAAGACAAACTTAAATGCGGGTCATAATTTGATAATTCAAAAACAATAATTAAGGGATCCTGAAATATTATGAGAAATTTTCAGGACTAAAGGCAACTGTTGTCATTAGTTAGGCAATAACAATAGTAGGGACGTGGCTCAGTTGGGCTCTCAAAATATACACAATTTTAAAAAGTACTAATCTGCATTAAACAATTTTTTTTTAACTTTTGGACTCGATCAATTTTAGCTCTGAACGTTTCACACATATAAAAAAAATACCTTTTTCTTAAAATATGAAGAGTTTCCTGAGAAGGTTCTTGAACAATGCAGGCCTTTGCTGCATTAAATATCATTTCCCTTAATCTAGTGATTGCATCAGCTTGATTATAGAGCTGAGACCTTGTTTTATCAGATTTAACCACAAAGTAGCCATCTCGATTTATTCTTGAATTATACTAAAACATTATTACAAACAGTTATAAACTCTAATTTGTAAATTTATAATGAAATAAGCACTTTTAATTACATACTATTGAAATTTGAAAGTGTAATTACAAAACATCAAGTTAATATGCTGGAAAAGAGAAAAATTACCTGAATGTGACTATTTTATAATTATTTTTTATGCTACACAAAACTGAAAAAATAACAAATACTTATCACATTTCACTAACTAAATTGATAATTCATTTGTAATCAAATATTAATAATTTAATTAATGCATATTGCTAATAATATGGCTATGTCAAAAGAACAAATGATTGCATATATTAGATATCAATGGATTACAAAAAAAATTAATTATAATACAAAGGCAGCATAGAACAATTTCATAGCTTTTGTGGTTTTAATCTACAATGCTGGTCTATTTCAATCCTCCTCCCTCTCTAGATCTTCAAGATAGCCTTTCGCGTAACCCTCACCATCAAACTGTTCTCCTATTTTATGGTATGCAAAAATCAAAGGGGTATCTTCCTCATCAGCATAACTATCCAGCAGTACTTTTAAGACATTTTCATAAGACGTACTTAGTGAAATGTACTTCAGGTCTTTCTTTCTACAATAGCTAGCAGCTCTGCAACAAAAGTTGTTATATTGTTCATCTCACTGCTGTACATTTTTCTATGTTTTATTTGTACTGATTACTTTTACTTTCCCTTACCTATATAGGAAGTATATAGTAAAGGGAAGAATATTGGAGATCGTGAAACTTTTTGAATTCGAGATTTCAACGAAAATACACGTTTTAAGGTCTCCTGAGTCCAAATGAAAAAGTCTCGCAAAATGGTCTGTGAGTATGTGAACATTCTAGCCCAAAAACGAAAAGTTGTACAGAAATTACGTATTTAAGGTTGGCACATGCGTGTGATGTTACAGCAACATTTTTGTCAAAATCGACTAACCGGAAGTGCTACTTTATACAATCGATTTTACACTTTTTTACAATTTTCTCTAACGACTATTTTCTCTAATCAGCCCTTTAACTTTTCATTTATGTAGTACATCACCGAGGAAGCGAAAAAAGTTATGATGAAAAGAATATTTTATTTGCGCATAGCTTAAAAGCTATGCATTTTATGGTTAATTATTTACAGACTTGTATGAAAGGTAATTAAATTATCTAAAAAATAATAAAAGAATCATCAAAATCAGACCAGTATTAGCAAAGATAAAGTGCATCGGACTAACTGAATGTAGCTATATCAGGGATTTTACAATTTTCTCGTAAAGGGCTTCAATGATTTTGGTGAAATTTTCCTAATGTCTTTACCTTTTCATTTATGTAGTATATCACCGAGGAAATGCAGCGAAAAAAGTTATGATGAAAAGAATATTTTATTTGCGCATAGCTTAAAAAGTATGCATTTTATGGTTAATTATTTACAGACTTGTATGAAAGGTAATTAAATTATCTAAAAAATAATAAAAGAATCATCAAAATCGGACCAGTATTAGCAAAGATACAGCATATTTTATGAGGAGCACAAGACACTAGATGGATAACCGAGCGCATCTGAAAGGAGACCAATGCAACCGAACCTTCCCCCACCAATCTGTTATAAACTCTGTAACTAACTCTAACACTAACTCTGTAATAAAGTAATTTAAGAATACAAAAGCAGAAATTAACTTATAATTTCTACTTTTATATTATTTAATGGAAAGAAAATATTTCCATGAAAACTAAACCGAAAATTTTAAAATATATTTGCAACTTGACAAAGTTTAAATATATAGGTAGTGAACAGAATTGTTGTACTAAAATTGTTTAAAAAACTGTTTTATTGTACTGAAGTGGAAAAAAATGTGAAGAAGTGAATGCTGCTGAGTTTATTTCAAGCATTGTTTATGTGAACTTTTTAAAATTATATTAAAAAGATAATTATTATAGGACGGTAAGGGAAAGTTGTGTGATGCGCACACCGCAGCAGATTTTTTATTTCATATCCAGAATGTTTTCTAAACACACTCATTTGTTCTTTTAAGGTCATTTATTAACCAGCCATTTCATTAACAATATACGATGATTTAATTATTAACAGTTAGAAAAGAAATATATACTTTATTTATTAAATATTACACGGCGGAGCTACATAACACTGCATATAATGCAGAGGAGCCCATGCAGAAAAATGTGACTTATTTTTCACAAACTTTCACCTATTTAAAACAATTAATTATTTAAAAAATAGGGTCTTCAACACGAAGCTGTCGGAATACGAAGTGGTGGCCAATTAAAATGAAAGTAATTTGGGTAAAAATTATATATTTAACCCAAGCTCAAAGTATTACTCTCATAAACTAGATGCTATATAGCCAACAAAAATCCACCCCTGCAAGCTGCCAGTCGCCGGGCCAACGCAATTCGAAATTCGCGTTTTGACTCTCGAAAATGACTTATTTTACAATCAATAAAACTTGTATAATTTAAAACTGTATAAATTGTAAAGCATTAAAATGCAAGTCTGCCAACTGCCGGGTGTGCATGGTAGATGTTTTTCAAAATCTAATTTTTGAAGTGCTGTACCTCCTGAACTTTTTGACCTACAGATCTATGGTTGAGCTCAAATTGTGGAAAATTTAGTTTAATCTAAAAGTGATAACATATACTTTTGAATTTCCAGACGAAAAGCGTAAAAAATGTTGGTACTTTTTGCGCATATTTCAAAAAGGATCAGGAATTTTTTCAAGATAACTCCAGATTCGGATTTAGCTTCTCCAAAAACATAGAGAACGATAAAAAAGATAACTGGATTTTTGGCAACTATCATTTTCGAGAATCAAAACAGCCAATTTCCAACATAGTCTGACGTGTAGGCAGTAGTGTAGCCAGGATTTCGCTTCGAGAGAGGGGTACATTCAAGGATCTACTTTAAAGAAACCCATGGCAACCGGGGATGTAAGAGGGCTCTCTCTACATAATGTTTTCTACACCTAGGTATATTATTTATAAAATAACATTCAAATAGTTTTATACAATTTTTGTTTATAGATAAGAATAAGTAAAAGTATTTTGTAATTTCAGGGAGGAAGGGGAGTCCAGGGGAACCTGGACCTCTCCCTCCTCTAGACCCAGAGGATGGCAGTTGGCAAATGTGTTTAACTTTATGTCAACACCCAAGTCTTACACGAATCTCCTTATTCAGACATTTTCCCAGCACATGGACTGGTATTCCAGATTCTCTTATCGCGTTTGTTCAAATGAGTTCCAATTTGAAATGAAATGGGAAAGAAATAGAAATTTAATCACTTCAGTGAAGCATAAAAAATATTTGAACACGATTTTGACATAATACGATATTAATGAAATATGAAAAAATGTAGATATTCCAGAGACTATTCGACTCTAATTCAATTTAAAACGTATATAATGCATAAGCTCATTGCAATGTTAAGAAATTTTTTTTAATTCATTATGAATTCAAATGAGTATGAAAATGTAGGGAATTTACTCTTTATTAATTTAGTATAGGTTGATGTAGCTAAAAAAAATAAATGGTTTTAAGCTATGAAAGAAAAACCGAAAAGATTAATTTTTTTTTATATTTCAGGAAAAAATTGAGGTGGCAAACCTCTAATCCTGTTCAGCGCCCTCAAAAACATGGAAGTGCAAAATACCAAAACTTTCCAGGTAGAAATACCCACAGCCTGGACTAACACCAGTAGGCAAGTTCCCCGGCTTGTTTTGCAGCAAACCACATGACCTTGAATCAACTTTAATTTAATTTTTAGGGTATGTAATGTAAGCAATAAAAAATTGAAACATTTTTGTTGTATCAATAATAGATAGATGATTTACCATTGCACCATAAGACTTTTTCTTTGATAGTTTGCGAAAATGAGAAAAAAACAATTATTCAATTACGTTTTGTTATCAAAAATAATTATTGTATACTCCATTATAATGAAATTATTAAAATTAGATTTTAAGGCCTGATGAGATTTAACTATTGTACAAAATAGCAACAGAGCGGAATATCAGCGCTACGACTATTTAGAATTTTTTGTTTAAATGTATATGAATCAGCAAATTAAAAAAAATGGTGCAATAAATGCAGAATTTAATGCTCTACCATATGAGTTGTTTGAGTTTAGTTTTCATTTGAGTTATTGTTTTTGAGTTACAGACATGTGGTAGACAAATGACAAAATTTGCCTATTTTGACTGCTGATTCTGACCAAACTGTTGAACCAAATTTAGCATTTGAAGAGCATTTGCGCATAGTTTAATTTAAGTAAGAGTAAAATTTTCATTACGATGAATCCTTCTGATGTTATAACACTAAACGTGAAAAAAAATGGCAAAATTTAGTTGTGTTTTTCACTTCCCGCACACCTAGCGCGTATTTTTCTGCTGCTTCCATCAGCCAGATTTCTACATTCAGCAGATTTCAGCCGAAAACAAAGAACAAAATGATATATAATCCAGAAATATGTTCGACAGGCAAGTTTTGATGACAATTTACTAACTTTCAGTTTAACTTTTCAAAGTATTCGCTACACTTTACAACATCCAAACACGCGGTTCTGTGTTGAGACGACATTTACTCTATTTTTTAGAATTCCTTCCAGATGCATTTTCGATGAGTGACCTAAATCCACCACTGGCTCCCATACTAACATCATTAACAGTTTCATGAGTCGAAGATTACAGCAACAGAAGTCGGCAGAAATTCTTAATAAAGTTAGTACATATATTTTCTATGCTTGCATTAGATATATTTGGAGACTTCTGATTTTCAAATAAACCAATAAAATCATGATAATTAACTGAAGTGATATCTTTTAATTATTGAGGTAAAATGTCACAAGGGGACTTTAAGACTGAACATGTATACTGGTCAAAAGACTGAAATTACATAATGGTTTATATAAAAAACAATCCAATTATAACATAGAATGTTAGAATAATGCAAAGGGAAAAAGAATTATCCACCTTAAAAACATAAAAATTATATTATAAAAAAACATATAATATTATGATATCTGGTTTATAACAATTTATTATATTCAATTATTAATTTATTTAAGTTTGAAAAATAAATAAATATAATAGATATACTCTACCAAATCTGCAAGTTTTTTCTTTACTCCATTATCTATCCATTCTGCTGATTCCAAGTTAAAACGAATATCTACCTTAGTGTTAACTTTATTGACATTCTGACCTCCAGGACCAGAGCTTCTACAGTAGGTGATATTTAGTTTATCTAAAACATGTAGTAGCAAATATTTTATGTGCACTAGTATTACCATTCGTAGGGAAAATAATTTTAAAATTATAATTTAAAGTTTACCGATAGGTATGAAACCATTGAATTTCAAGCTCTGATTTTCTGGTATCTATAAACAACCAAAACTTTAAAAAATAATTTAAATCACATATTTATACACTAAAAATTAATAAGATATTAACAAAATTTAATTTTAACATTTTGAAACCTTAAAATAAACATTAAATCAGAGAGAGGTGTTTTGGGATCAGTGAATTACTTTAAACTGGCTAGAGACTTAAAACATAAAAAACATTGATCATCCATAACAGTACAAGGTATGGTAAAGTTTTTAATGACAGGATTTCTTCAATATTCAAAGAAAAAAAAATGGAAATGAACAAGTTGATAATTTATAAGAGCAAAACCAATTAAAGTAAAAATAAAAATTATAATAATGAAAATAAAATGAAAAACATAAAGAGAGTTTGTTTGACAACAATAACTGAAAACAAAATTAATATACATGCATTTACAGTAATTTGTATACATATATTATGACACTCCATAAAAATAAAAATAGCTAAGGAAGGATAGAAGTCTTTCAAAGGTCCTCATTCCAAAAATAATCAGTTTTAATATTGATACAGGCTTCGATAGATCCTAGCTAGTTATAATCATGCTGGTCAAAAACGATATAAAAAAAATTGTTGCAGATCCATAATATAAGATAAATTAGGAATTGAATGTAAATCAAATTAGTAATTTAGAAAAACACAGATATAAATAGTCTCAAATTTGTAAAGAATATAATTTGTGAATAATGAGTGAGTATTAATAATAAGAATCTACTTGGATTACAAAGGCTTCCTAAAGATGCATTGTTACTAACTGGGTATGTTAGTATTCGAAATGGCGAACATATTTTTTAATTGTATAGCTAAATCTTCGTTGAATCAACAATGTATGTTTCATTTAGACATACCTTGTTATAAAGAGAAGGTCACAATGAAACTTAGGAAGCACCATGACTTCGGAAAGACTAAATACACTTGCAGTGCTTTCAATGGAGAAAAATTTCCGCAGTTATTATTCAGAGATCAAGAAAAAAATTTTGACCTTTCCGCACAAATTAAAATAATAAAAGTTATGGAGAATCACATAGGACATAATTTTGATTATCTATATCTGACGAATAATTTTAAAATATCAAGAAGGAGCTATCTACTCAGTGATCTCAAGTTAAAATCTATTTTTAGGAATCATTAAATGTTTGACTAATTAATAAATTTTACCTTTCAACCTTCACATTTTAAATAAATATATAATAAACTTAAAAAAAAAATACTTCAACTAGGTACACAAGAAATACTAAAAAGAAAGAAATAATTTTTCTTACAAAAGTATATTATTATTTTAAGTAATTATTCCAAATCAACCTAAACATTACAATAATTTATTACTTTTTTATGTTTGTGCCAAGCCGCTGGTTACAAATTCTTCCCTTAATTGTTTAAAGTGAGATTAGTCATAACAAATTAACAAGTGTCTAATGACAAAAGAGTATTCTTTGTAGAATACTCTTATGTTGAAAGTTAATATTTGTTTTATACATATTTGACTAAATTAACTGTATCGTTTCTTAAAAATAATATTACCAATATTATTCATTTCAATATTTAATCAATTTGTCTCCATAACAGCACATTGATTCTTAAATTTTTGCTTTTTTCTAAAAAGTTTTTATTTATTACTTTTTGGTGGTTCTTGTGTACTGTTTTGAAGTTGTTTTTATTTAAGGTTCTAGCGCACCATTTTGATATAAATATTTTTTTATTTAATTTATTTTCAAAGGATAAACTTTAATATAAAAAGCGTAGGAAGGCCTACTAAACACTCTGCTTGCATGAGGCAGCAAAGATTAGCTTATTTATTTATTTATTATAACATAAATACAATTAAATTATTCATTCTTTCTTTTTCAAGTATCTACCTATATTTATTAAATACCAATTGAGTGTTCCACTGATGGACAAATGCTTCTTTTATTCATTTGAACAGAAAAACCCAATAAACTTAGAAACGTTTTCATCGGATCCTGATCAAGATACGTAGGAATTTTTTGAGCGAACGGCTCAAGAAATTTTTAAGTTTGATGCCACAAATTACTCAGTGAGATCCCGTTAATGTTATGAATTAATTTCAGCTCAAAATACTAAATATTTTATAAAATTTTAAGTATTCTCGACTTTTTATTGTTCTTCCGTATTATATCATAGAAAGTTCATGATCATATGAGATACTCTATCTTTAAAAGTTTTCATTGGATCTTGGTCAAATCATAGAAATTGGTTCAAGTTATAAATGAACATACATTAAAAAAAACGTTTTCATTGGATTCTGATAAAATTGATAAGGGACCACCCTGGAGGTGTACTCTTTTGATTAAAAAAATAATCCTAGAAATCGGTTCAAGAATGGCGAAGTTATGTGTGAACATATATACAACATAAAGTCAAAATGATAACCCCCTTTTTTGGAGTCTGTTAATTAGAGGGATGGATTTCATTTTTAAATAAATTGATCAAGCTTCAACTGCTACAATGTATGTTACAGTAAGTAAAAAATGTTTTAGTTTATTCTTTAAGGATTTTAACAAATTTCTGAATAATTATTTTTTTATTGTACACTTTTGTTTCCTTTAACACAATTTTAAAACAAAGGCAAAATATTTCCTGGAGCAGCACCCACACTAATTTTGTCTACGAGCCGCCAGTGTGCATATATATATATATATATATATATATATATATATATATATATATATATATATATACACTATATACATATATAGTTTTTGGTATTATAAGGAATGTCCCAAGGTGTAATTGATTCTGTTTTAAAAGAAGTTCTGCGAAGGGGCAGAGATTTCAACACCAATTTGAATTGACTAGATAGATTTTGATAAAACTCGGTACATGCTTTCATTGGCCAACGGAAAACATTTTTGTGGTAAATATCCTTTCTAGATATTGGAATGGATCTCCTTTTTTGTGATTGGTGGGAGTTCTAGTATTACTAATGAACAGCTAAGATTTTTTTTTTTTTTAGATTAGTTATTTTAATAAATAAATGTAAAGTTGATGTCTAAGTATGATAAAGTTAGGGTTCAACCAGTCCTATCTAAACAGTAACAGGTTTTGATTGACAGATGTGCCAACTAAAATTCATTTCTGGTTAGCTTAATAGATAAAAAAAGTCATCCCTACAACACAATTATGTTAGAGAAAGGAGCAACCTTCAGATAGCTATGGGATAGCAAAGCAAGCTCAAGACAACTTCAGTGCCAGACAAATACCGTAAATACCAAATGCCCTGGAAATTCAATTTTACCATGTAACCAAACATTTGAACTAAAAATGTCCATTCAAGAATATACCAGAGCACAATTGAAGGGTAAGGTGGTTGCAGATGATTAGTAACATTTTTTGAGTTATGATAAAACAGAAATCAAATAACCTTTACCCACTATAAGGCAAAAGTGTATTGTCACATGATACCTCTATCAACTCAGTTCTGAACCAAGTATTGAATTTATGTGAATGCAGGAGAAAATAACAAAATCAAATAATTTAACATTTTTCCAAAAATGTCACACCACCTTTATCCATTTGATCCTTCAATTGTAACTAAACTATTTAGTATCACCTAAATAATAAAATAGATTTTTAAATAAAAAAAATAATAGTAATCTACTAAGCAATTATTAAAAATCAAGATATTTATGAAAAATGTTGTTAACAGTATCAATAAATATAAATTTATAGTTAGATAGCACCTTAACAGAGGCAGTTAAACTAAGAGAGCTTGAGGGGTACAAATTCTTGAGTGAAATAGAGCTTTCAAACGTTGATATAGAACTTATTTTATGAATGGAATTTTTCATATGACATCTTAACAAATTAACAATGGGATTCTGAAACTGCATTTTGAAAATAAAATGGGCCACCAAAATGTACTAGATGAGCATAGTAACCAGCCATAACCTCTCATGTCTACAAATTTACTTTCAATATCTGCGTAAAGAGAGCGATATAAACACTAGTAATTATGCGTAATAGTTTGTCTTTGTGGTAAATTTGTATCTCACAAAAATTATTAATAGACGATTATTCGTATTTTTCAGTTTACTGCAACCTAATTTATACCCTCGGCCAATGTTAGATGTAAATGTTCTTTTCGTTCGTATGTTATAACATCTGTTGACAGTGACATTCACTGCTGACTCCCCGCCCTGTGGGTACACATTCTTTTAGGCAAAGCTTTTGGTGTGTTTAGTATTTCCATAATTGACGTCGAGAATTATATTGTAAAGAAAAGTTACAGTCTTTACAATGCAGGCGATTAAATGTGTTGTTGTTGGAGATGGGTGAGTTGTTTTGTAAAAATTGATAACATTAAGTATGTAGTTTATTTCTCAGGGTAAGGTTAGTTTTCAATCTTATTACTTTGTTGGCTTTTTTTAGTTAACGTATGTGGATAACTGTTTAACTATTATTCTTGGCTTCGTGGAAATGTGAACAATTTAAATCTATTTTTATATACAATTATTTGTCTGTGCTTGTCATTATAATATGTATGATAACTATTTCTAATGTCATAAGACCTTAGTAATTATATATTTTTTAAACCTGTATTGAACTATTTTTTTTATTTTCCAGTGCTGTTGGTAAAACATGTTTGTTGATTAGTTATACCACAAATGCATTTCCTGGAGAATACATACCCACAGTGTAAGTGACATTGCCTTTTCATCCTGATTTATTACTAATTTAACCAATATTACACCTAATTAACTTGATTTGTCCTAAGATCAGTTAAAATTAATTTATTAAATTTACATTGCTCTGTTGTTTCAGTTTTGATAATTATTCTGCCAATGTTATGGTAGATGGCAAGCCTATCAATCTAGGTTTATGGGATACAGCTGGTCAGGAAGATTATGACAGATTGAGACCATTGTCATATCCTCAAACTGTAATCTTTTTATATTTTTTGCAAGATTATTTTAATTATTTGCCTAAAGTTTATATTTATTTAGTTATGTGTGTTCTAGGATGTATTCTTGATATGCTTTTCATTGGTCAATCCAGCTTCATTTGAAAACGTGAGAGCTAAGGTAAGATACTTTTTATAAACTCATTTGTTTAAAGAACTTTATGCTTATTTGTTTATATTAGCATTACAATATAGGTGTTGTTTTATATATATATATATATATATATATATATATATATATATATATATATATATATATATATATATATATATATAAATGATTCGAAAATTATATTGTGATTTTAGCAGTTAGTTATGTTAATATATAGCATATATAAAAATAAACAGTTCCTTCTGCTTGATATTAATCAGTTAAATTAGGTATCAAAGAGCTGATTCCTTAAATTTTAGCTGTAGTCTAGATGCTATCCTAGTTAACATTCTGTTATTTTTATATACTTGTTTCATTTAACTACTATTTTAACTGGATCGACTGGCTGCTATGCTATTTACAGGGTTTCCAGCAGCCTTGAATACCGGGAATTCTGCTTGAATTTTTCGCATTAGGGATTTTTAGTTTTTAGTCTAATAATTCCATTTTTTCTATGAGTAATAAGCAACAAGTGCATAAAATATTGAGATGAAGATTGATGTAGTTGTTCCTCTTATCATCGGCGTGCAAAGGGGAGGAGATTAGGGAGATATATCCTCTTCCAAAATGTACAAATAATATAATTTTCATACTCGACAACATAAGATTTATATTTTGAGTAATATTTTTGGTTATTTAAACAATAGTTTTTGATCCATTTTTCATTCTTATCCTCAAAATTTATGCCAAATTTGGCAATTACTGACATATTTACCTTCTTCTTGTTAAATACACTCCCACTCTGAAAAAAAAAAATTTAAATCACCTTGCGAAAAAAAATTCCTATTATGCCCCTGCCTCATACCATCTCTAATTCCTCGAAAGCTTGAAAAAGTCTTCTTTCACTAACTTTGTTCATCATTCTCTCAAACACACTCTCGTTCTATTGTTCATCATTCTCTCAAACACATTCTCGTTCTATGTTCTGTCTCGCCTTACGGGTCGCTAAGTGAACTAGGGATGTTATGGAATGGTAAAGTAATGTATTAGCAACAAACAGTTCCAAGTTGAAACTTCAACTGATTTACACCCGTCTTGTTATAAGTTTGCCAATTCATGCCTCGTCTGAGAGGTACATTCATCAGAAAATTTGATTTTTTTTAACATTTTTTACTCTGCTGAAAAGTTGGAATTTGACAGTTACACGGTTTCACTTAGTGTAATATGTACTAAAAGCTCAAGAAGAAGTTAGGGATAACGTATATAAAATTAAGTAATTGTCCTTAATATTCCAATACAGTAAGTAGCCTAATATTTTTTTAAACCCCAAATATTAGTTGCGGTAGAATCTATTGAATCAAAAAAGTGATTTTTAAGAAATTTCATTTTATTGTGGTCCCTTTATTCTTAGTCGCTTTAATTACTTATTCGTGAGTATTTATTAAAGTTTGTAGGATGCTGCAAATAATTGAGTAATGATTAATATATATATACATATATATGAGAAATACATTTGATGAAAAAACAAAATAAACTGAATATAGAAATTGCCATTTGTTGACAAAAGAATTGATGATCAATAATATTATAATTCTTATTAAAAGTTTGTGAAAATTTAAATGAATTAGTGTTAATTAAAAAAAAAATGATTAAAATGAATCATCTCATCACTGGACTAAATGAGCAGATGGGGAAGCACATTAACGCAAACCATTGTTTGTTGTCACAAATAGTCTAATATGAAACTTGTGATTTTTGGAGGATACTATGCTTTAACAGTGTTTATCCTCATGTGTAATGAAGTATTCGGTACAGGCTCTTTTGAAAACCAGTTCACCTTTGTTTAATTTTTTTTTAAATTAGATAACTATACATCTTCCAAAACAGTCTAGATGCTCATGTGAAAGATAATTCAAATACCTATAAAGCTAAACATAAAAAATATTAATCGGATTAAAATTAGTGAAGGCGCAGTAAACAGTTTTTATTTTGGACTATTACCCAATGCAGTAATGAAAGTTGTGCGAGTAGATACACTAGATATTGACTTGATAATTATACTTCTCCCAGAATAATCTAGATGCTTATTTGAAAAATAATTCAAATGTCTATAAAGCTAAACATAAAAAATAAAAATCTTAATCGGATTAAAATAGCGAAGATACAGCAAACAGGTTTTTTTTTTTTATTATTATCCAAAGCAGTAATGAAATTTGTGTAAGTGGACACACCTGATATTTACAATCCCAATAAATTCTGTTGTAAAATAATTATTAAAATAAAATTTAATTTTAAGTTATTATGAAACCTTTATTATGAAAACTTTTAAAGTTAATAGGGCAAAATATGAGAACAAGTAGTTAAAATAATTTTTTTTAACATAATTTATTGGCATTATTAAAAATTTTAATAAAATCTTTAAAAAAATTAATTAATTAAAAGTAATAGTAAATAGGGTTAGAAGGTAGTTAAAAAAGGTACTAACATACACATCATCCTTTTTTTCTGGGTCCTTAAATTATAGCTACTACCTTTTATGAGTTCTACAAAATGCTTTCTGTTGAAGAGGGATTGTATGCTTTATTAAATAAATAGGGTTTGACTTAATAAATAATCAAAAATTATGTTCAAGATGAAAGCTATGGTACTTAATTTGGTTTTCTAGTATCTTAATTTGAATATTATTTTATTTTTTGTTAACAATACATTAGGTCAAAATATGTTTTAAAGTTTAATAGAACAACTTAATTATTAGCTTGAATTTATCTTATTATATACATGACTTTATTGAAGTTATATTATTAATCTTTAATAATGTTATATTTTTCAGTGGTACCCTGAAGTGAGACACCACTGCCCTTCTACACCTATAATTTTGGTCGGTACTAAATTAGATCTTAGGGAAGACAAAGAAACAATTGAAAAATTAAAAGAAAAAAAATTGGCACCTATTACTTATCCTCAAGTGAGTACATGTTTTTATATTTTAATTTAAAGACCATTTGATTTTTCACATCAGTTAAGCTTATATAAAGAATGGTATGAAAGTAAATTTCATTTGCTTTTCCTCTTATATTCTGTGAACGATTTTCTGACTATTTAGAGATATGCTAGAAAGAAAAGGAATGTGAACATTTTCCAACTTTTCATTCAGCTTTACTATATCTTGTGAACAGCAGAATGGATTTTTGCGGTTCAAACAGTTTTCTGTTTATTTAGGGGTAAACTAAAAGTAAATTCAATGTAAAAAATGTCTGACTTTTCATTCACTTTTCCTCATTTCTTGTAAACAGATGTATTTAATGTATTTTCGCGATTCAAACAATTTTCTGACTAAAAAGATAGTCTAAAGGAAAATGAGTGTGAAATTTTCCAACTTTCTATTCACTTGTTCTGTTATATCTCATGAATGGATTTTCGCGGTTCAAGCAATTTCCAACTATGTAGAGTAGGCTAGAAAAATGTTAGTGAATTTTTTTAAAATTTTCATGACTTTTCTTCTTATAGCGAAAATACAATTAAAAGTTTGAAAAGTATTTTCCTGGACAGGATTTGCAAATAAACTTAATTTATTTTAAACATAAATTTAAATGTATGGAGATTATCTCCAATTATTTCTGTTCGTTTAGATTTAGGCATTTGGTAATGTCTCATAGGTTCAAAACTCGTTTGAACTGTGGTAATTCATTCACCCATTCACGTGGAGTAAGAGGAAGAGTTAATAAAAAGTCAGGAAAATTTTCCTCTAGCTCTACCTCTAAATAGTCGAAAAATCCGTTCAAACACGAAAATCTATTCATCCGTTCACGATATAAAAGAGAAAAAGCAAATAAAAAAATCTGAAATTTTTTTAACTCGTTTTCCTACTAGGCTACCTGCAAATAGTTGGAAATTTGCTGTAACCGCAAAAATCCATTCACCCTTCACAAGAGATTAGAGAAAAAGCGAATGAGATAAGTCAGAAAATTTTCATCCTTGTTTTCTTTTTAGCCTACTTCTTCATAGTGAAAATCCATTCACCCCTTCACGAGATATAAGAGGTAAAGCAAGTGAAAACTCGGAAAAATTTTCACACCCATTTTCCTTTTAGTCTACCTCTAAATGGTCGAATAATCGTTTGAACCGTGAAAATCTATTCTTCTGTTTGCGAGATATAAGAGGAAAAAATATCGGAAGCTGCATAGGGCTTCCAAGGCCAATTGTGTGCTCGAGGCTGCAGGTTTTCCTGCTATGGTTTATGCCATCACCTTTTTTCGAAGAATCACCTATGGGTTTAGTTCAGTCACCTGTGAGTTTAGTTCAGCAATAAATGATAAATTTTATATTTTTATTGTTTTAGACTTTTAATTTATTTAATTAACGTTCCCATATTAAAGTGCACAAATGTAATACCTGTATTTTTTATGCTATATTTTCACTCCAGAACAGTCGAGTGCTAACAAATGGCAGTGCCATCTTTCGGTTCGAGATAGAATGACTAATCAAATCTTACTAAATCATTACACTAACTCTAAGGATTTTAAGAAAACTGCTAAGGAAAATATGGGCAAACAACTTATTTTTGTATATGTGAAGTTTTGAAAAAAAAAAAAAAAAAAAGAAGGGAATTATATAGTCAGGGGATAGCTGTGGATATATCAACTTTTGAATGAAAAATCACTATGGGCAGAGATTACGAAGAGTATCGATTAAAGGTTAAGCAGGGTGTCCAGCAGCCTTGAATATCGGGAATTCTGCTTGAATGGAATTATGCTTGAAAACAGCCCATCATTGGGCATTTTTAGATTTTAGTCTAATAATTCTATTTTTCCATTAGTAGCTGCCATCATGTACATAAAATATTGAGAAGGTTTAATGTCATAGTTATTCCTCTTACTATTTCTAATTCCAAGAAAGCTAGAAAAAGCCACTCTTATGGTTTTGAGACAAAGAACTCTTCACAGGCTGGAGACTATAGACCCCCTTCCCCTCCCCCCGATTGATCAAATTGTATTTTAACTTAAAAGGCTAGAGATCAGAGACCCCCCTGCTATGGTTACTAGGTTTGAATATTATAAATACCTTTGGAGATCCTTTCCAAGGGTGTCGCTTTTACCAATGCACTTAATTAAACTATGTGATGGCATGTGGGGTAAATAGAATTATAGATTTTGACAAAAGATCTTATTTTATTTAAGTTACTTTATTAACTAAACTGCTGGTTAATAATTTAAAGCCTGAATTAATCTCATTATAAAATCCTATTGACTAAACCATATGTATTTGAGAATACTGGGTCTAATTTGCTTATTTAAAATCTTACTCTGGTGCCACATAATACTTGACACTTATGTACACATTGAATGAAGGGATTATGACTTATCTTAGCGTTGCCTTCGTCGTCTCGGATACTGGCTGCTTCGCCACACAATTGTCTAGTCTTCGCTCCTCACAGCGGTCTTCTCTGTCGCCATACTCAACGGACTCTGTCTCGGATGGACTGCTCGTTCACCTGGACAGAGGGTCCAGAGGACTTTTACTCTTAGCTCCTCACTCTTCTACCTCCCCTCTAAAACTACCTCGAACCTCTATCTGCTCTCTCCCTATTCCTATTCTATCCTATCTCTATCCCTATTCTCCTTTCAAGCAGATGGTCTAAGTGGTGGTCAAGAATAACATTAAATAGTGATAACTATTTATTAAATGCTGACTCAGTCTCTACCTACTTGTCTGAGATTGAGCCTGATATTTTGACCCAGATTAGATTTTGTCTGAGATTTCGACCCCTATTGTAGGCCTTGATGAAGGTCTACACTACAATGTGGGTCGAATCATCGTCATTTAATAAGTAGTTACTTATAATTTTATGTTATTCTTTAATGCCCTTCCCCCAGATCATTTCCTAAAATTTTCAACAGGTATAATGAAAAAAAATTATGTGGCCCTTGGCCTCTCTACTTCATTTTAATTTAACACATCCCACATCATGGATTACCAATTTGCAGCATTCCCTTCTGAGATTGTCCAGATAGAAATTTTAACATGAATGAAGCCCTGAATGTTTGTTTATTTTAATGAAAGTATTAATAACATAATTAATTAATTTCAATTTCTGACCTTCCATATTATATACGAGTATAATCTTCAATTTATTTGCCTTTAGGTCAATTAAAAACTCCGTAGTGTTTCTATTTATTTTTATTTTAGATATCTTGGGGATATTTGTTCCCCTATCATCTAGATCAGCATCTAAATAATATCCCAAAATGTTGGGTGTGTCAATAACTAATACTTACATGAGACTTGGTCAATGAAAGATTGACCAACGCGAACGATTCATTGGCCAATTTTCATTTAAGCATTAGTTAGTGATACACCAAGCATTTTGGGATATTATTTAGAGGCTGAGGAGGGGGAAAAAGTATCCCCGAAACGTCTAAAATAGAAAAAACTACGCAGTTTTTAATTGAAGATGGCAAATAACATAATTATTAATATTGATGCCAGCATGAAATCATCATTAGCAAGGCATATTAATTAATTGAAAGCTTATCAAATTTATCATTGTTTCTACTGAATTCAATTAATTTTTTTAAAGTTAAAGTATTAATTGTTTGCTAGTAATTAACAAGTTCAATATAATTAGTTAAATAGTATATTATGATTATTTATTTTTTTTTTTTTCTAGGGACTGGCTATGGCTAAGGAAATAGGTGCTGTAAAGTATTTAGAGTGCAGTGCCTTAACGCAAAAAGGTCTTAAAACTGTTTTTGATGAAGCCATTAGAGCAGTATTATGCCCTATTTTGCCAGCCAAACCTCGAAGGAAGTGTGCCCTTCTATAAATTTATTTTTAAAATATGGCACATCTTTAGGTGTAAATTTCACTCTAGATGTGTGGTTATTTTGCCTCTGATTGCCATGTGGGTAAAATACTCGTTGTAAATAATAACATTTATTATATAAAGTACCTATAACATTGATTATAAAAGTTCTATTATTGATTTGTTAGAATTTCTTAAAATTTTGTTATATTTATAACAACCTTCTATGTATATAAAAGTTTGATGGATTAAGCTTTTCAAACAAGTGCAATAATATTTTTATTGATTTAAATCATTTGATTAACTTGGACTGAAAAGTTTAAAACACTTTTAAATAATCTGTTTGATTAAACCAACACATAATTTTTTTTGGATGATTGATTAAAAAAAATTTTTGACTAATTCCATTGTTAAATCAATATTCTGTATTTAATTATTTTTTTTATTTGTTATCTTTTATTTTCTTGCCAACATTTTACATAGAAATTTTAATGAGTATTGTTAAACTGTTACAACTGTGTTAAAATTATATTTAAAAATTCTAATTATTATTACTACTTATTAACTGAGGCACAATGCTACTAAGTATTTATTGTAAGCATAAAAAATTGTTTGTTAGGATGTAATTATAGAACAGAGCTTCCATTTGTGTAAGTATGGTTATATAAGCATTCTGTGATAACATAAAATATCATACATATATGTAGCAAGTGTTGATAAAGAGCATATGTTTCTGTGGAGAGCTTAAGGAAATAGATTATCTACAAAATTATCTTAAAAATAGTAATCTTTTTCTTCATATTTTAAAGTTTTTATGGTGGAGCCTTTAATTCTGTAACAAACATATAAGAATTTTAAATGAAATACTGGGGTTAAAAATTAAAATGTGGCCTGTAATATAAAATCCCGATTTTAGCTATTTGTATTACATTTTTGTTCAATTGTGTTATCTTTATTTATACAGTTTTGTTTGAAATATTCGATTCATTATTAACATTTTCCAATTTTATTTTATTTTTGTTTCAGAAAAACAGTAAGAAATTTATTTATATAAACCTATTCTTAATTATAAAATTGGATGGAATATTAATGAAATCTATCCTATTTTTTCTCTTATCTTTTCCACTCTTTTTTATTGGAAAACTGTTTATATTTAAATGTTGTTAGCAGAATATAAAAAGTATTATTTTTTTTATTTATACACTTTATGTGTATTTATGCCAATCTATCATAATCAACATCAACTAATTTATAATACATTTGGTATTATCTCATTTTTACTTTTATTTAGTAGTATATAAAAATTACAAGATATTTTTATGAAAGCTAAATTAAAAAATAGTAAATTTAATGGGTAGTAGAACGTAACAAATGACATTGTTCTTGAAAAATGTGCTATTTCCTCTACTATTAATTAAATATACTAATATCTGTACTACTTAATAATATTTTATTTGTATTAAGTCCTAATTCGATTTATTTCTCTCATATCTCACTTTGTTTAATTGATTCATAGAATGTTTTTATTGATAAGAATTTTCTTTTAAGCCTATTTTTCATGATCTTGTAAAATGTTGGCATTTCTGAAAATAAAATGTTTAATAGTTAAATGCGTTCTGTTTAAAAACATGTTTTTCCATTGGTGTTAAAACTCAACTCTTGTTACAAAATTAAAATTTCATCCATATTATTTTATTTCTTGAATGTATTGTGAAATTTTCATTTACTTCTCTCGTATATTTTAATTTCCAAATTTAGGTGCCTATCTTAGTCACTGCACAAATTGTAAGCAAGGCTTAATTTAGTAATTTAATTCAATGAACTATAATAGTTTTTAAATTAAGTAAACTAAAAGACTGGCTTATCATGGCTATATCATAAATTAAATGATCTATGGGTTAAGGGTTACCTGACTAAAGATTTTGTTTTTCTGTCCTGATTTGTCTATTTACTAACTTTGCTATTTCTTAGCCAGAGGTATTTCCAGCTCTTTTGTGATTGTATAAATGCCACCATGTCTGAAAATATGCAATATTTCATTTTAGTTATTCAGCTATAAAATTTTTATGTATGCTGTTTATATATACTTTTAATTGAGTGATAGTATTATTATTCCTTGCTATGGATTTTGCACATTTTTCTACCGGTTTGGTGGTATATTTTTCTTGGCATATCTACATTTATGATTTTTTACATTTATTTATCAACTTACCAGAAATTATGAAATTTTTTTTATTGGTATTTTATAATTTTTATTTTAATCTGAATGCAATGTCTTGTCTTTTCTTTTTTAATGCGAGTTGAAAACCTATCCTTGTTCTTATAGTTCTGAGAATGTTCTACTAATTCTATATTACACAGATCAGAATTATTTGCTAAATAATACAAATGCTTATTCATTGTTAAAAATTCACAAGAGGCAAAGCCTTTTTTTTATAAAAAAAAAAAAAAAAAAAAATCAATCAAAGCTGCTATAATTATGAACTATTATCATGTTTTGCTTTGTTTGGAAAGATACATAGAGAGTGGAAAACATTTTTGTTTTTCATTTAGTTATGTTACGCGATGTTTAATTTTAATTTAGCCCTTTCTTTATCCTGTTAGAATTGTGTCGTTAGCAACTTATCTGTGCAGGTTTTCAGCACTAAATCTGAAGAAATTAAGAAAATTTGTGTTATGTACATACATAAGTGAATTGCATTATTCTTGTAAGATATAATGCACTTGACGATCTAATTTTAAAAATAAATAATATATTTTTAAGTATAGAATGATCTATGACTAAGTATTTTATGCATTTCTTATTAGTTGCTGTATATATTATATGATGATGTTTATTATGATATTTTGAATACAAAACACTGAATAATTTCTGTTAATGACAACTATGTTAAGTGTATAATAGCCATTAATACTGGCAGTGTTCATTGTTTCAGATTAGTGTTAAAAAAATATAAATATATATAATTGTCTTAAAATCGTTATATGAGAAGCAAATTAGCTTTAGATATTTATATAATATTTTTTTAAGCTTATGCATGCTCTTAAGTATGCATATTTCTTTTTATATCAAAGGGTCATTCCATTTGAAAGTGATAATTTCCTGATGTTCATTTATGATGGCTAATGGTAATATATGTAAATTTAGTGTTCAGTTTCCATCGTGAAAACTGTCTTGTCATTGTCATTTTTCTTACATTTTTTTTCTTTTTCATTTCATTTCCTCCTACCTAGAGTGAATGTTAGTTGATTTGTAAATATATGATTCTTGTTGTGATTGTATATAACAATTAAGATACAAACCAGTGGCTTTGTTGCAAAAATTAATGAGTTGAAAAACAAAATAAAGTTAATTAGGTATGATTAATTCTTCTCTAATCGGGAATATAGTGAGGTACTTATCAGGTTGCTCTATGTTCTGTCTATTAGCCCTTTTTAAGTTTCATTTGTTGTATTAATTTTTTACATGATTATTCAATACAATTTAACTGATATTGATTTAATTATTTTGTTTTTGTTTATTGTTTTTCTATAGATGGCAAGATTTCTTATAGCATTATTTATTGGTTTGTTGTATGCTTATATATTTATAGTTGGGTTCATAATTAATGTCATGAATTATGAATAAAAAAATTCTGTTTTAAATGATCCATTGTGATTAATATTATTATTTGTCTGATTTATTTATTTGTGTTAATAATATATTAAATTGCATATATGTTTAGCCTGCAAGTATGGAATTTACCTTTTATTCATGAATCTCAAAGTTAATCTTGATTATGCCTTGAAAAAGTTAATTACCTTATAAGTGTATTAGAATTATTTTTGTAATTTTTTTTTCTTTCACTTTGGTATTGTTATTTTTATTAATTTCAATTTGTATGTTTTGTTAAGATGTTTTTAATGGTTTTATACATTTATTCTTTTTCTTGTGATGAAAAGTAAAAATTACTTAACACTGACTTGTTTGTACTATTGATGAAGGACGAAACCAATATTTCAGCGTAATTTTCTTGCTTTTTGTGATTTATCATTTTCAGGTTTTTGGTTTTGCATTTAATTATAATCTCCTACAAAGTTATACTACAAGTTCTGTTTGACCAACCTCAATTTTAGCATTCTGTTTTTGTTTAATAAATATTTTGTATATGTTTGTTGTGGGTTTAAATGGTTGCAATAGAAGTTTTTGAAATAATCTGCAATGACATTTATTAGCAGATTAGGTTTGGAATGGTTCAGGTAGTAGTATTATATTGTCTTTAAAAAATCTATTAAAAATACCCTATTATTGAACTCTGCTAATTGAAAGGTTAGATGTTCCATAGTGTTAGTAGTTTTATAGTGAATAAAAATTAAATTGGTACATTCCATTTAAAGAAACTAATCCCTCTGTTGTTAAAAGATCAGAGAATTATCTGGATAAAGCCGTCTAGCACTATGGCAAATGAGCAAACTATGGACAGTTGAAGTAGAATTAAAATGTTTGAGGCAGGTACATAAAAATACACTTAACCAAGAGTTGAGGAATTTCCACTCAAATTTAGCCACTGGCTGTTTGTGTCTATCATTTTCAATTGTTTTAGCTTAAACAATTTGAAATTTATTTATAGCATTTACCATTTATATATATATATATATATATATATATATATATATATATATATATATATAAATATCTCCCCCAATTGTATACATGTTTCATACTTATTAAGTGATCAAAAAATGATGATTAATCTTTTTTTTTAACCAAAGATGTAAGTACTATTGACTAAGAAATTGTTCAACATGATGTTATAAAGTGAGTTAAGGGCAGCAATAAACCTAAATTGGCACAAACTTCAAACACTTCTGTAAAATTCCACTTTTTCTTATTGTGGCACCCTTCTCCCTAACCAGCGATCCATATTTATATATATATATATATATATAAAATTAAAATAGATAGTACTGCTTTTAAAATTTCTGGTTAGTCAAGTTTTTTTAAAAAATAAGTCATTTATTTATTCACAGCTCATTTAATTTTATTATCTTGCCTTGTCTGGCGATATAATAAAATAAAAAGCAACAAACAAAATCTTAATTATCATGTTAAGTGAAAGATAAAAGCAGTGCTATCATGAAAATATTGTGAAAATCTGTTTTAAGTTCTCAATGTGCTTTTTTTTTTAATCTGTAATTTCACTGATTTAGAATCAAATTCATCTTAGAGTAAAGTGTGAAATTGAAAGACCTGGAATATCTTCTGTTAAACCCCTAAGAATGTCTTATTTATTTATTGGAGGTATAACAATTTTTTCCAGATATTTATTTTCAGAACATTTTGGCTCTACCTCAAAACATTTTGTTTATTATAGTGTGTACCTGACTCTAGTGTTTTAGTTTGCTTTGACCCTACTTCTATGTCTCAATTACATATAATTGTTTTTAAATTTTAAAGCAGAGTTTGTTTTGATAATTATGGTGTTATTTTAATATTCTTAAATTATTGATGGCATGTTTTTTTTTAATTTATTGTTTATCAGAAGCCTTTAATTAAGAAGTTAACTGATTTATAATTTTATATTGAAAAGAAAAGGCCTAATCTGTTTCAAGTATTTCATGAAATTTTGCCAACTACCATTAGTTAGACACTGTATAAATTATATATTTCCTCATGTAGTTATTAATTTTTATTAATAATATTATTATTTATCATTAACATTATGAAACTACAGGACTAACCATAGAATGGAACTATTTGTTTTTTGTTAGTAAGAATTACAACTAAATAAATTCTGATAGCTGATGTCCCCTTTTTTTTTCTTTAATTCTTTATTAAATAATTGCAATTAATGTGAGTAGTGGCCTTTATTACAACTGTTTTTGTTATTTATATAATTATAGTTTATTATATTTTTAATAAAAACTGTTTTTATAAATAAAGGTTTAGTAATCTAATGCAGCTTTACTTTAAATGTATGCCTAACAGGTTTTAGTAACTTTTTTATCCATCTGATTTTTCAAAGTATTAAATTTTGTGAAGAACCTCTATTTATTTACACTGCATTTCAGAAACAATTTAAATTGCTTTAATTAGGGATTGATAAATTATTTCCCACTTCTATAAATTTGTTTTATTGAAAACTAGTTTCGAATGTTATACATTCATCTTCAGTTCTAAAAACACACAAAAAATTCAAAAATAAGCGATTCAAAATATAATTTGGTCAAAAGGTGTTCAAAATATATTAAATTAGATGTAATATAAATCAGTATTATAAAGTATTTATGAATTATGAATTTATTAAGAAAAGAAATCAAATACTTGTTGGTACTCACCAAGGTTTAAATGGATTATATCAAACAGAAAAGTTTGTACTGGTTTCTTCTCGCATTGAACTAACAATGAAAGAAAGGTAGGCAGGATGTTTATAGTTTAACGGTTTATGGGCCGGGGTTTTTCCAGTAATGGTGGTGAGTTATTGGTTTTTCTATTACAGATGGAAATAAATTTAAGATTGGACTATTGGAGATATTTATTTGGTCATTTAGGCAAAAATCTGGATTGGATTAAAAGAATTTTATTATTTAAAGTGCTTCATATATATTTAATTTGAGGCTGTTTTCAACGTGATATATTAATTTAACTCCAGAGTCTATGATGAATTTATGTTTTTTTTTTCATTTAAATGAATTGCAAAGTTGGAATTCTCTGTCTTATTATTATATGACGTATATGTAACTTTAATCTCTGATGTAACAATCTTTTAGTTTTTCTTGTGTATTTGGACGCACAATCATTACAATTTAGTTTGTATACTCCGCTTTTTTGGAAAGGGTCTATTTTGTCTTTAGGAGAAGAGAAATATGAGGATAGAGTTTTTCTATTTTAAATGCAAGGTTTAATACTAGTTTTTTCAATTCATTTCCGACTTAGGTGGATATAGGACCATAATATGGAATCAAAACATAATGTTTCGGAATGGGCCTATCTTCGGGGGTTGTTGAATAAATATCATCAATTGTCTTTTTTTGTATTTGTTTTTTTAAAATATGATTGATAATGGTTTTATTGTACCTGTTATTTTTTGCTATGGAATATATTATTTCAATTTTTTTATTATAGTAATTTTCATTTAATGGTACGTTCAAAAGACGGTATATCATGCTGTTAAAGGCTGCGAGTTTATGTGCTATCGGTCTCTTAGCTTCATTGTTTATAAGGACATCCGTATGGGTTCCCGTCAAATTCCAAATTCATGAAGCTTGTTTCTTTATTGAGATTTCTAAATCTAAAAAGTTTTGTTTTGTTTTTTTCCAGTTCTACTGTGAATTTAAACGAGGGATGAATTATGTTTATTTCCTTTAAAAAATAATTTATTTGTTTTGTCGTACCAGACCATAGGCATATAATGTCATCTACATACCGATACCAGTATATGATATGTTGAGCTCGTTGAGAATTGTTTGGGTCAAGAATTTTTTGTTCTAATTTGTCCATAAATAAATCTGCCAGAACGGGTGAGAGAGGGGAGCCCATCGGTAAGCCTTCTTCCTGTTTGAAATCCAAATGACCAGTCAGTAGAATGAATGCTGCAGCAAAAGGTTGAAACTTAAAAACAAAATTTAAATTAATAATTTCGCTCATTATAAAGAGACATGAATTTGAACATTGTAGGTTTTTTTTAAATTAAAAACATATAAATATATACACACATATCTTTTACTGTTTCTATTATTATGAGAGTTTTTCTATATCCGATTTATAGGAAACTTATCTGAGTACCCTAATGGTAATTATAACTTTCAGTAGACAAGCTAGTTGAAATTCTTAGGAAACAGACTGCATACTGCCTCTTATCTGAGTACCCTAATGGTAATTATAACTTTCAGTAGACAAGCTAGTTGAAGGGAGCGCACAATTTTGATCAACATTTTTTTGGTGATTCTAAATCCAAAAAAAACGACCCATATCCTACTGTTTTTTTTTTTGTCCAATGGGTTCTGGGAGAAAAAAATAAAACATGCTGAAAATGCTTTATTTTATATCTCATATATGAATATGTTTGAAAAATATAACAATATGGACATGCTTTACTTTCAAGAGAAAGTAAAGTTCTTACATAGGTAAGAACCTATATACGAAGTATATAGTAAGGGGAAGTATTCCGATGGTGAAAATTTTCGAATTCGAGATTTCGACGGAAATATATGTTTTCAAGTCTCGCAAAATGGTCTGTGTTTCTGTGCGGTAAGTCTAGCTCAAAAACGAAAAGTTGTAAGATACTGAAATTATGTATTTAAGGTTGGCACATTGCTCTAACGATTGGCACATTGGCACATGGCTCTAACGATTTTGATGAAACTTGCCTAAATTAATCGTCATAAAGGCCTTTAACTTTTCATATATGTGGTACATCACCGAGGAAAGGCAGGGAAAAAAGTTATGATGAAAAGAATATTTTATTTACGCATGACTTCAAAAGCCTGCAATTTATGGTAAATTATCTATAGACCAGTATGAAAGGTAATTTAAAAAACGAAAAAAGAATCATCAAAATCGGACCAATAATAATAACAAAGATACAGCGCATCGGACTAACCGAAAATGGTAATTATATCGTGGATATTACAATTGTTTAAAATTTCCTCGAAAACGGCTCCAACGATTTTGATGAAACTTTCTTAATGTCTTCTCCTTACAGCCCTTTAACTTTTCGTGTATGTAGTGCTATGTTTCTGGCAAACTGCTTTTCTAAGGTGGGTGGGGGGGGGGGGTTCCAGAAACCACATTTACATAAGTTACTTATCTAATATGCTATGTATTTGCATCGGTTTCAGAAGGAAACCGATCAATCAATTTCTATTTTAACTTAAAAGGTTAGAGACCGCAGACTCCCCTGCTATGGTCACTAGCTTGGGATATTATAAATACCATTGGAGATCTTTTTCAAGTGTGTCGTGTTTACCATTCCACTTAATTAAACTATATGATGGCATGCAGGGTTAATAGAATAATAGAATTTAATAGAAGATCTTACTTTATTTAAGTTACGTTATTAATTAAACTATTGTGTTATTAATTTACAATATAAATTACTCTCATTGTAAAAATGTATGGACTGTATGTAACCCATGTATTTGAGATTACTGGGAGAACTTATTTATTTAAAATATTAATCGGGTGCCACATAATATTCGACATTAATGTACACAATGACTGAAAGGACTAACACTTATCTTGTAGTTGCCTTCGACACTCTGTGCTCGATGATCTAGGTTTCTCTCTCCTGCAGCGGCCTCCTATTCTGCCTTCTAACTCAAACTTTGTCTCTCGATGGATTGCTCCACTGTACCCTCTGCGAACCTCCGTCTTCTGCCTTCTCCATAGAACTTCACTCTTCTACCTTCTCCCAAGAACTTCCTTACTTCTCTCCTCTCTGTCTGTTCTCCTCTTTTTCCCCTTCTCCTTCTTGAAAAGATGCATTTTTTCCCCACTCTCTTTTTGGAACATCTGATTGGTTGACGTTATAAGAATTTGGTCGGCATGTTTATTGCATCTTGTCGACCGGGCCTATCTCTAGTTTTATCTTTATGACGGTTTTAAGCGGCACCGAACTGCCCCGGGCCTTTTAGGTATCGTGAATTGTACTTATTCACATGATTGCCAATGACGTAGAAGTGACTACGAAAAATTAATGTCGATCAACTAAAAACTAATACATAAGTATGTAGATTAATTAATTTGAAAATTATGTACCACTGCCCTCCCCTGCTCTCTCTTCGTACCCCCATGCATCAGAGGAAGAGTTTCCAAACTTCTGCATGACTTAAACTTTAAGAGTCCAACAATATTCTGCCAATGGATGATGTGCTATTTTATCCATGGAGCACAGCCCGTATAAATGTTGACACTATTCTTTCAAAAAGAGACAAAAATTTAGTAGATCTCGTTTTTGTGACAGATCTGTTTTTAGAGTTACAACAAAAGTATACTAATTATTCGACCATATTTACAGATGCCTCTAGAACCAATGTTGAAATTCTAAAAGTCAATAATGAATAAGTGGCAAACAAAATGGTTATCTTCACTTTACAAATTAAAATAAATAAAAAAAGATATCCTGCCTTGGAAAACTTCCGACAGAAAATCCAGAAAGGAAGAAATTACATTAACAAGATTGAGGGTTGGCCATACAGCCTTTATGCATGAAACTTATGAGAGGCCTTGTATCACCTTTCTGTGACAAATGCAACACAGCGCTAACAATAAAGCACATTGTAACATCATGCACACTATACATTGTTACTAGAACAAGACATAACATATCTTCCACAATAACAGAAGCGTTAAGTAACAATGAAGAATAAGTTAATAGAACTTTTTAGGTGATATAAATATGTTGAACAACATATAATTTTGTGAATTATGGCCCGCTAATGACCCGAAAGAATAGATGCGGACAAATAAATAAAGTGTATTTTTTCGATAATTAGGCGGTAAAACGAATCTTTACCTTAACTAATTATTGAAAGATTTCTAGACTTTTCTTTTCAAACAATAGCGACAAAGATGAAATATTGCTGATATGAAGGTTAATTTGAAGATAAAAAAAAATTCGTATAGGTGCTTATTATCATATCATTATTAAATTAACTTGCAAATGTTAGACGAAATTATTTCAAACCTGTGAAATCAATAGAGTGGTTTCTATTATATCCAACCAAAAAAAAGAAAAAAAGTTCGTGTGTAATTAATAGCTTCGTTATTTTAATTGTAAGTTAGTCTTTCAAAGTGTATAGAGATGAAATAATATAAGTTTAATTATAATTAATACTAATAAATATTATTAAGCTGTAATAATGTTAAAATCTCTCAATTAACTTGCTTCGGGTGAAACTAATCAAATAAATACCTAACTCAAAAGGTAACTATCTAGTCCAGGCGGGATAGAAGAAATGTATTCATTTTTTTAAATAAATTTCCAATGGGCTTTCTCGATGTGTTAATTAAGAGAAAAATAGTAGAAACAAATTTTGTTTTAGATAAAATCGTTGTGTAGGAATCTGGCGAAAAAAATCATTAACGTGCCGAAAAGTGTTTTTTTTTTTTAACACGACTGGAAAATCTCTGCTCAATGGGATTGAACCGCTGTTCGGGCCGCCCCGGCCGGTGGGCGGGTGCAATGGACGCTCCAGTGAACGCGCGGGCCGGCACGTCGTGTCTAGTGGACGCGCTCCAACGTTTTCCCTATATTTAGGATATTCGGCCTGCCACGGCTCAAACACACCCTAAGCGGCTCAAAGATTATTCGTTCGAAAACGGTTCCAGTTAGACGCGCGATCTAATATTTACTTTAGTTCACCCGGTCCTTTTCGTTCACTCGGTCTTTATTACGTCTCTGAATATCTTGATTATTATTTCCTTTTATCCAAGTATATATTTTTTAAATTTTAAATATAAATATGCCAATTTTTTGGTTTATATATAATTTGTATATCCAGATATTATTATTGTATATTATAATAAAAAAATGTAATGAGAATTTTTTGTTTAATTTTTTTTAATCATTTTTAATAAAATTTTATAATTTGAACAGAACCTTCTAAAGTCCATTACTCTTATTAGTTATATTATAAAATCGTACAATTTACCGGATTCATGTGTCCGGCAACCCTCCTCCCGCTTTAGTGTTCAATTGAATCAGCCGTTTGAAGAAGGAAATAAGCACCAAAACATCGAAATTCATATTTTTGTGCCAAATATTTGTTTTCATATAGGGGCTTATTGCGTATAAAAAAGAAACAAAAACCACTCTCATTCCTGCTCAAGTGGGCCTACAAATATTCGTTCGTTTGAAGGTTTTAGGCATATCCAGGTTTTGTTTCCTTATTCAAACTGATACTGAGTTTTTGTGTCTTACTGTTATTTTTTCATGTTTCCATTTGTGGTATATCAGTTAATGCTATTATTCCAATTTCTTCAACCACATCTGAAAGTGAGACGGAAACTAATAATTAATAACTAATAAAGAAGAAAGGGATTCGTCGTCCAGAAACATGTTGTTATGAAGTGCAGATGCAGAAAAGACTACGTGGTGAAGAGTATGTGAGTATCAGGACAGGAAAAACAGTACCTGCGAAGTCAAATAATACTGGTGTTGGCTCTTGTAAACATAAGTGTACTGAACGGCTTAGTTTAGATGATAAGGAACTTTATCTGAAATCTTTGCTTCATGCTCGTTCAAAAAATGAACAAGATACATTTTAATGGGTTGATTGATCGAAAATCACCACCACGGAGGCGAAAAAGTAAAACTCCAATCAAATGGGATAGCATTTTTGTTTATCATGTGATGCAAGGCAATGAACGAATGACTGTATGTAAGAATGCATTCAGTATTTTTTACTATATTAAGAATAAAGCAATCTTTCGTTTAACTTCTCTGATAACTGAAGACCAAGCTCACGTGGATAATAGGGACAAGCACGGACACCGCGATAATCCAATACCTGAAAACGTTCGTACTTTCATCGATGATCAAATTAAAGAATTTCCAGTTAAAGAAACACACTACAGAAATAAAAACATAAAGTATATAAGTGCCGAACGTAACATTAAAACTATGTACGACCTCTTTTGTAAAAAACCATCCTAATCTTGCCGATAAGGCAAAATATGACGTTTACAGGAAGCATTTCCTTGAGAATTATGATTGTAGATTTGGACATCCACAGATAGATGTGTGCAACACTTAACATAGCTAACTGCAAAGATTAAAATTCCATATCTTAGCGACAATGCAAAATTAACTTTGCTGTGGGTAAAAATTAAAAATATGAACTCTGAAATTCGTTTTCAGTTATAAGAAGATGCAGGATATATACAAGATAGTTATATACATACCATGAGAGTACAAATCATCACAAAGAAGTGTTGGTTAGACTACTACGGAAACAACATTTGTTGACAGTGAAAGTGAAGTGTAAAATATGATTTTCACAGTACATAGTGGTACATAATGCTTTAAAAAACATGTAAGTAGTAATGAATTTACTCTGTTCATTGTATTTGTAATGTTTTGAGAAAATAAGAATATTATTGTTTACTTAATAATTTGTTTTTATGATTAGCTCATTACAAATTTGAAGAAGGGAACAAATCCACTAGTTTCAATATTTTATTACTTCTTTTAGAACAGTCCAACCGATCTATCCAAGGTACAAGAATAACGAAGTGATGTAAAGAAACTAACATTAAAGTTTGGTAAAGTTATAGTAACAAATAAGAAAAGTAGAACGTTTATCCTTATTTACTGAAAAAGCTGTTTTTGGATTCGTTCCCTTCTTCAAACTACTGGTTTAAAAAACCTTCTTCAAATTAAAAGTTTAGCTACAATTACAAGTTCGAATGACATTAATTGAAAAAAAAAATAAATGAAGAAAACTGGTTTTAGGACAATTCTTTATTGATTGCCACATTTGCGCCCTCAATAAAGAATGGTATAAACATTTTTTATATCCTTCCTTCCTTCCAGCACTACAACTCGTGGTGAGTCGGGGCCTTCTTTAGCATCTCTCCGCTAGTCATCTCTGTTCATTGTTGCTGTTTTTTTTTATGTATATACAAGAATCCTCATCACTGGCGAGCCTAGGAGAGGTGGTCCTGGGTCCTTAACGTAATTTGATAAAATATAATTTTAGTGAACTAAATGGCTAGTTTATTTTACAGAATTGTATCATGACGCCAAAAACGAAAAATGCTACTGGAAGATAGCATTTTACTATGTTGTAATATAAAATAGTTAGTTGGCTATTTAGTACCAGTAATAGTAAAATATTATTAATAAAATAATTATTTACTAATAATATAGTTAACGATAGTTCAAATCGGTATGGAACGGTTAGGAATATTTTACTTACAAAAAATGTTTTTAATGTCATGTCAATATATTTTCACCCATCTTACCGAACATACTTGAACAGTATAACTTGTATAGCTTTAGACAGATTTTTATCTTAAGCCTTTGAGAATAGTAATACTATCATGTAAACGCTGGAAAAATGTTTAGCCATTTAGACAAAATATTAAAACAATTTTTATCACAAATATTGTTTATTTCATGCATTTTCACCTTCTTTTACTATGTTGTATTTTACATGTCTAACTTTTTATATCTACTTGAATGGCAGTATTATCCTTATTATTGTTTAGTCTGTTTATTTTAAAAATTCATAGTTACATAATTACATTACAGTCTCATTTGTAATACTAATACGTTGTTAATATTATACTTACATAACTTGAATGAATATGTTCAAAGATTTCATTTTATTTTATCTGATCCTCTCAACACCAAGTAACAAACATTTTGATAATACGATAAAAATATCCTTAATCCTATGTGACGTAAAAATAATCAAATTATACTGAAAATAACAGTCTAACTTTATATCACAGCAACTGATCTATACAAGTAATTATAGTTTAAAAAAATCGAGAAGGTGATATTTAAATTTTTTTAAATCAATAAAACAACCCTCACATGAAATCGATAGTACATCTCCAGGTTTTCAATCTTATTAGTTATTAGTTCTATAAGGTTTTTACCTTCGTTTAAAAATACCAGGGTTATCGAAAACCTGTAGATTGAAATGATTCACCAAACTGTTAAGTTCTATTATTGCTAGCTTGGCGTTTCAGGTTTTGTTTTCCTCTCTATCTTTCTCTTGGGGATTGGATGTTGGAGTGAACACTTTTGGCTTAGCTGTGTCCACCTATCCTTGACTCGGTGTAGCAGTCTCTCCCTGTAGCGGAAGGCAGTCCTGTCAATCACGGAGGCCGATTTGATGCAGTCATCGCCGCCGAATTCGCAGACCCGGTAATGATTGAGGATTGCGGCATCTGATGGCACATTGACGGTACCGTGCCCGGGTACGAACTCCCAGACGAAGTGGTTGCCAGCTTCGATCACGTACTCTGGCCGGCAGATGTACTTAGACCTCTGTTTGTGTGGATGGAGTTTTGCTCTCCTTCTTGTTTTCGTCAATGATATGAGGCTGTTTTCGTAAGGGTCTTCGGAAAGAGATTCATCATCTGGCCATTGCAGGTAAAAGAATGCGTTTTGAAAGGAGTAGGAACCTGTTGATTTCGTATTTAGTCGTGTACCCATCCACCTGTTGGAATAAAGACTGAACTGAATACCTTGAAAATATATGGTAAAAATTATTAGATAAGCATATATATAGTACATTATATATATTTATACAGCATTCTCTGTCAAATCTGGCAATCCCTCTGTCCAAAGTAGGATTGCCTGATAGCGTCTATGTCTTATACGCAATGCACTGATTAAAAAATAGGAATGATAAAATTGTCTTTTCTCATTGAATTCATTTATTTTGGAAACCTTCCATCAGATTCGGATTCAGTGATCCCACCTAACTTATCTCCCAGATCAATAAGTTTCAAGCGATTCGAAAATTTCTGGTTATTACCTATAGTGAATCTACCATTTTGCATTTTTAATATTTTTTCAATAGGAGAAACAATTGATTAGAAATTTTCGTTGCCAAAATTTCAAATATTCTTCTATATTTCCTTAAATTTGACATCCTAAATATATTTTCTGATGAACAAAATTTTAGAGAAAACGTCTGATTTCACAAATAATACCTTACATGTGTCAAGCAGAAATATCATATCTTCAAATTTGTATTTTTCTGTATTTTATCTCTTAAAATCGTTCAGGCTACTTCGGATTTAATGTAGAAGTAGACTATAGCTCTATCTATACTACTTAACCCTAAACTTGGCAATGTGTCCGCACAGTTCTTTCTTTTATTCTTTATTCTTTTGTTCTCATGATACAGTTCTATTATTCAAATTTACTGCCAAGTTTAGGATATATATTTTTTAATTAACAGTACATGAAAAATTTTAAATTACATATAAATGAAAATTGTAAACAATACTATTTTTGAATATTAAAAAAAAAAAATGTCTATTAAGTTTTGGAATAAGTGTCATTTTTTGAAAATGGCTTAACCGCCAAAAATTCGAAATTCAGGTTTCGTTTTATTATGGGATGTAAACACCACATCTATCGATTCTAGCTCACGGTATCACGGAAAAAAAAAATTGGAAAGGTCTGAAAATCGACTATTGATGACGTAAGCACCAAATACTACCGATTCTCAGTTGTCACTCTGGCCTTGATCAGTGTCAGAAGCTTTGAAAATATATTCTAATTTTAAAAATTTTGCCACCTAAATAAACTTCTACTGTACACAATAAAGAATAAAATTAAAAAAAAAAAAGTATTCATATGTTTCCTGGAAAGATTGCTAAATGGCGCTTACGCCTTTTTCAAAAAACTACTTCGATATATTCACATAATGAAAAGATAAAAAAAAGTAAAAAAAAAAAAAACTCTCCTGTAAAATTTAATTTTCTAATTAATTTTCTAACAGCTAGGAACCGCTACTCTGAATCCTATGTTATAAACAGTAATAAAGCTGCCTATATAAATGTCCACCGCCCTTGCATATTTAAAGATAAAATTTTTAAGTTAAAAAGATGAACAAAGCCTTTTGCCTAAGCCATGGCGGTGCCGCAGAGTCGAACCTACTTACTCCATGAACTGCTGAATGGTGTCATTGTGTCTCGGCATAACGATTTCGTCTAGGTCCAATAGGGCTACGTGGCTGAACTTGTACATGCTCCTATATAGACAGTCATTCAACGCTGCGAAGAGCCCTTCTGTTCGGATCTCTCTCTGGGAAGCCATGTCCAGTCTCCACGGCAGAACCGTCACCTTCCCTACAATGAAGGTAAAATATATGCAATTTGTTAATGACTAAATCTTTAATAAACGGTTTTTAATGAAAATCTGATAGAAAAAATTTATATTTTTTTTTTTTAGTTGTATGAAAAATGGCATTAACATACACATATGTTTGATAAGACCAACATGGATTTGTACCTTCCAAATTTATTGATCCGCCAATAGGCACAAATTAAAAAAAAAATACAAACATTGCTATTTTAATTTTAAGATTGATAACATACTTACCTACCCGACATTCAAATTTACGTACCCCGACAGTCATATATCACATTTTTCAATCCATAAATATTTCCAAGACAAAGTGCATAATAACAAACAGGTACATGATACCAGCGATATTACAGCCTTCATTCGTTTAAGACATAGTTAGATGAGATATCTCCTGATCTAAATAAGATCGCAGCAAGTCTGGAGATTATACCGCTGGGTAAGGGTTGGATTAAATTAGACGATACGACACGGCTCGTTTCACACACGGCGCACAGTGGTCTAAACGTGGAAAAAAAAAACTAAATCGCAACCTTCTTAAAATTCCGATTCAATTATATATCATCCCATATTTTTAAAATAGTTCACGTCCCCTTTCCAGGATTATGGAGAAAATGGCATTTTTATATTGTATTTGCTTAGCTCAAACTACTTAAATTTTGAGTCACTTAATTTTTACTAATTTATCTATGAATATGCTATGATACTGTTGGCACATCTATTTGACATGTGATTGGTTGAAGGACTTTTTATGTGTTTTTTTTTTAAATTAATTCAATAAGTTTTTTTTTAAAGTGTGCATTTTTTGAATGCAGTGTTCTAACTTGTTTCTAATAACCTCTTAGGCTTCTACATACGCGATTAAATAGTATCCAACTGCGTAAATCTGCGAACTTTATTCGAAAAAGCATTGTTCTGAGTGAATGTGTTCAGAAAGGGATTTCGTTGGAAAGTTTTGGAAAAGTTATGAAAATTTGCTTATTTGTGTTTGTTAGGGGGTGATGATTACGAATTTCAACTTTTGCACCTCAAATTGTTTCGGGAAATGGAAAAAACATGCTTTTTAGCTCCTTGCTTGAAACCATTAATTTGAATATTTTTTAATATTCATTTCACATTAAATGAAACAAAAGTAAATGACCTAAAACTTTGATTCTAACGTTTTTTTTGTTTGCCCGCGCCGTTCTGAGGGGAAATTGAGTCGAAATTATGAAACGCGATGTAGTCCAGTCAAATGGGAGGTACAAGCTAGGAAAAAAAATATTGAAAGGATCATATTAGAGCATTCCCAAAATTTCTGCAGTGTCGCTACCAATTAGAATGTCATCAACATCCGATGACAAAACAAAAAAAAAACGCGAATTCTTGATCTCCGACACGTAATTAATATACTTGTGCAATTTTTTTAAAAATTTATATTTGTTTTATATTGCACTTTGTTTTATATTTAATTTATATAAAATATAAAAAGATATATTAATAATATGTTTTAAATGTAAAGTTTAAATGATTGTTTTTTAGTAAAATAATCATATATTAATGCTCTTATATTTTTTCGATTATCCCTTTTATTTGTCTAATTATTTTCCATATCTTTTGAATTATATCTTGAAATTGCTAACTCCTATTGAATTGGGGTTTACTCCATTCGATTATAACTTAGTTTTTTAATAAATTTACTATGAATATCTCGAAACGAATTGTCAAAATACACTAGTTAGAAGTCATAAAAATATAAATGTGTAACATTGAAATTGGTTTCACTTTAAATATTTAAAATATATCGACTTAAAGTAATATGTATTGATATTGTTAAATATTATCGTTATAGAATTTAACAATATCAATAGCGAACAAAAGAAATAAGGGACGAGCAGGTAGAGAAGGGTAACTGACAGGCGATGACATAAGTGATAAGGGATAAGTTAATTTAAAAACCCTACTGAAGTTAACACTGTAACAATGCCAAAAGCTGGAACATCTAATCAATTTTAAGAACTGGTCCCCTTAGGCTTGGCTGGCCTCGAGGAAAAAGTGGAAAAGGTATGATTAAATTATACCAGTTGGATAATGGTTCGCAGATACCGGCTGTCAGGACAAGGGGTGGAGCCATCCGATGAAATCCCAGAATTTCCTCCCTCTATAAAACTAGTCGGCCAATGAACATCGTTTTCGACCCCCTCTTAGGCAAAATAAGAGAGAAAGGGGGAAAGAAGCAAGGAGGTGAAAAGGAGAGACGGCTTAACTGATCGAGGCGGAGGCAGGACTTGGGGACTCAAGGGCGGAACAATGCGACTCTGAAGATGAGAAATGCGCTCTGGCTCCATGACTGAAGATATGTAGGGGAACCCGAGGGAGAGATGCTGTGGAACCATCAACAACAACTAGTACAGATAAGAGATTTATGTTAAAACAATTAATGGCTAAGTCTAGGCTGAATCATTCCATGGTTAATTTTTATTGTAATATTTTGTTATTTTAATTTTGAGGAATAAAGATAAATGTTAGCAAGGAGGTTGTTCTTTAGTAACCAGGTCCATATTTAATTTGAATATATTTCATTATGATAGCAGTAACTTTGATTAACATTCGTATTAAATTTAAAAGTAGGAACATGATCTTGGTTAATTATTAAATAATGGTAACCACAAACCAGACCCTTGGAAAGGTATCCAATTTAGAGGACAAGGTATGAAGTTCAAAAGTATTCATAAGCTTACTTAATTTTGGGATAATCATCCTCAATGATTGCCCAATGGCATCCCTATATATATAGACAAATGTATTAGAGCTAAATAGTAATCAAGCTCAACTCAAGTTAGATAAAACATAGCAAAAGACAATATTTATTCGAAATACATATTGGTTTTATAAAAAAAAAAAAAAAAAAAAAAAAAAAAAGAGATACCCCAGCGACGTTTTTTTTAGATCCTGCAGCATATTTTCTTAGAAATGAATTTGAAACAACTCTTTTTTTTTTACTATAAATTTCGTTCAAATCAGTCAAACTCAAATATGTTAATCTGTTGTTAAATTTTGAAATTGTGATACTGAATAATACTTAATAGTAGTAAATAATTTTGTTAATATTATTAATACAAATAAATGATATTGTTAATATAATAATATTTATCAAAATTTACTGTTGGTTAAATACTGAAACTTGTCTGATTTATTCGTTTACATTTCAATTGTCTCCTTTTCATTTTCACAATAATCTTTTTCTTCTCAATTATAAATGTGGGAAATCTCTTACATACTCCATGAGCATTAATTTTTATGAATATATAAACTGCACTAACACTATATAGGTATATTAAAAATAAAATCTTAAAATATACAATATTAAAGCTTTCAGCAATCGTAAAGTGTCGTTGATGTAGTGCGATATTTTGGGAAATCCACAGAAACGTGTCAGAAAAAACATTCATTTCGAGCATGTAGTTCGCCTTTGTCTGATATGTTCATTTGAATTATTTATCCCATTTATTTTTAACTAGGATATTAAATTATATATTTTTAACTGATGGACGTAATATTTTTATAGAAAATTGTCATGCTGCATATATTGACTGATATTAAATTATTATCTGTAAAATGCACTACTATATCGTTTTCAAAATATAAAAGCCAATATACTTATGTCGGTCGCAACCAACCCCCTCCAGCCACGTGGTTGGAACTCAGTAAACCCTGGAAGCCATTGGGTTGGGTATAGAACGAGCCCCAACTCCGAAGCCCCGAGGGGCGCTACTTCTCAGTTTCAGTTTCCGGAAAGGGATGAGGAGGGCGGTAATAGGCCGAAGGCTATAACACTCTTTTTTCGAATGTGATTAGGAAATAATTTGTTATCCTAAACCTCACACGTCTCCGTGCTCTAATCTCTCAGAAATTATTTGTATATTGAAAATTTGAATCTCTTGATACTATTGAATTTAACGAGGTATTTAGAGTTGAAGCCACAGACTAATCATTCACCATTTCATTGAAAAGATAATTTTTGATAAGAGGTCGTATTAATAGTAGAATTATAAGAATTACATGTTGCATAGTGCTAGAAAAGAGAACAATGCTTATTTGATAAAAAATTTCACATTTCATGACAGAAAGGGTGTTTCTCACCAACTTGTTAGTAACAAACTTTTCATATTAATCTTTACTTTACACACAGTAGAGCCTTTAGAACAAAGGCCTCGAAACAAACCAAACGGATTTACAATAGAAGGGATAGACTAGGAAATTCTAAAACACGTGGAGTTTCATTAAATGTTTCTGAAATAATCTCTGAATCAAAGCTACTTGGTAGAAAAACATATTTCTGGCAAATACATATATATATATATATATATATATATATTATATCTGTGGCGGTCATGAAAAACTAGATGAGCCCAGTCAGCGCTGTTAATACAGTTTGTTGGTTCAAGCCAATTTTTTTGTTCAAATGAATGGTTTCGATTTACGTATATATTCATAACCGCGACAATAATGAGAGTATTAGTACATTTATACTTATCTTCTTACATTTTTAGTCGAATTTTCCCCGAAAATATTATACTTTTGTAGTATATATAAGGTCATCGGATGTATGTGGAGGTACATTATTTGATATATCCGTTTCATAACCCCCATAACACGATTAACGAGGTTCGGAGATGCCCGATATATACATTATTATTTTCCCTGCTATATTTGGGCACTTCCTGCTGTTCCCATTGGATCGAGTGAAGGGTTGAATTCTTGACAGAACAATACCATAAAATTGGGGTTAAATTTCAGCCAAAAGTTCGGTATCTACCAAGTAGCTTTGATTCAGAGATTATTTCAGAAACATTTAATGAAATTCCACGTGTTTTAGAATTTCCTAGTCTATCCCTTCTATTGTAAATCCGTTTGGTTTGTTTCGAGGCCTTTGTTCTAAAGGCTCTACTGTGTGTAAAGTAAAGATTAATATGAAAAGTTTGTTACTAACAAGTTGGTGAGAAACACCCTTTCTGTCATGAAATGTGAAATTTTTTATCAAATAAGCATTGTTCTCTTTTCTAGCACTATGCAACATGTAATTCTTATAATTCTACTATTAATACGACCTCTTATCAAAAATTATCTTAAACTGCCTTTTCGCGGGCTTTAGGTTTTTAAAGCTTAATCTTTGAAGCTCTACTTCTCGCGATTTGTTTTTAATACTGATACAATTTCGGTAAGAGAATGACTATTAATACAAATTGAAGAATGAAAATGCCTGTTGGTTCTTTAACAAATTATTTATAGCATTATAAAATTGGTATATTCATGGGAAACGATCTTGTAGAGTTTAGATCATTTTTGTATTTTATTCTAGAATAACTACCGTTAAATACTTCGAATGATTAGAAAAGAAAATTAAAATAAAAAAAATCGTTGCCTCTTTCTAATCTGGATAAGGTGTTATAAATGAAGATAAGTTTTGTCCTGATCTCTGAAAAGATATGAAGAGTAGCAAACTTTAATGAGGAGGGTTGATTTGAGGGCAGCCTCAGGAGCTATAATAACAGAGAGTACAATCAGAGACCATCGGAATAGCTTGCCTCCAAAAATATACAACGGTGGGGAGAAATATAGCAGGTTCGCATAAATATTATTTAAGCTGGTTACGTGATACTGATGTGAACCTACATTATTTACTTACAGTAAGCAACATGTGTAACAAATAAGGAGTATACACACGGATCTTTATATGAATATTAATTTAAATAAATGTACATTTGATCTTTTTTTTAAACTTTTGGAAAAAAAGGTTGTATTTTCACTAAAATACAAAATTGAAAATATCAAAATAGCGGGATGGAGACAAAGTTGAGACCCCTAAATAGGCACTTCTCTAACACCAATTCAATTTACTTACAAATTTTCAATCCTCTAACTCAATTTGAAGGGTCTATAGATGCCAAGTGCGCCCCCTTGACATTTATAGACCGTGGCGGGAGAAAAAAAACGAGAAGGATAATATTTTTTTGTGGTATAACAAAGTACTGCAAAATGATGTGACAAAAAATAATTACCAATAATTCAAAAATGAAATTCATTACAGTAATTAGGAATAATAAAAAAAACACATTGTATATTCAAAGATCCATACAAATATGCCACTAAAAACAAAAAATTTCATGGAGTAGTTCGGAAACAGCTGTGTTAGAGGAGGGCTGAATAGGAAAAGTAGTAGTGTTGGCGAGAGGGAAATGACAGTTCTCCACCAGTGGCGTGGTTTCTTCAGTTGACCCGTTTTTATAATGTCCTTAAACAAACAAAGGAGCTAACACGTTGTGATAAAAACATTAGGTGATAAGATTCTCTTTGCCGCTGCATACGTTTTTTATTGTTTCATTTAATTATTTTATTGAGTTACATTTATCTTTTATTATTAAACTGTAGATTTTCTTTTAGTAAACTTGATAAATACAGAATTTTAATCTTTCCTTTGGTTTTCCAGTTTCTTTTTGGCGTCTCCGATGGTGGCGTCTGGGTGCCTGACACTACTGCGCCCATTGACGTTACGCCAGTGTCTATCACCCTCCGATGACCTTCGATGCAGTGCAAAAGTCGATTAGTTTTCCCTCCGTTGACCTTCGATGGAGTGCAAAAGTCGATTAGTTTTTCCTCCGATAACCTTCGATGAAGTGCGAAAGTCTATTATTATGGGAGAAAATACGACTAAAAAGAGTTTCTAGTAGTTTTAGTAGAGACATAATATCCTCTTTTTATATTTATAATCATTCAATGGAGCCCGGTTACTTTATTTCTTCATTAGCGCTTTAGAACGACTTAGTCAATTTTGATATAACTTCGTATATATACTTATATATACTGCTTAAGGAAAAAAAAAATCCACCTCTGTTTTGGCTTTTAAACATATACTCCCTTGCTTAATGCATATATTTTAGTATTCTACTTAGGTAAGTGAATTTCAAGAAAAGCATCTCACTTCTTTATTTCTTTAATTAAAAAAAAAAAATAATTTTACTGCCTAATGAAATCGTCATTGTGTCGATCAAAATATATTCTGCATGAATTTTCCCTAAAACAGGGCTCTGAGAAGGCCCTGAATGAACTATCAAATAGTTCTTATTTGATTTTGACCACCAATCTGACCATCTTATCTTAAAGTACTACAGTCAACTATCTCATACATAAAAAATGTTTTCGTTTTTTAAATGTTTCTCCACAAAAAAAAAATTCATATCAAAAAAGAAGTAATCAAATTCCTTAATCCTAGGATTAGCTGCTGTCGTTTGAAGATTTCGTTCCGTTTCGAACTAATAAACGCAAATCGTTCAACACTTTCTTTTTATAATTTAAATCACGCTGTCCTTCTTAAATCTTAATAATGAAATTAAGAATATATTATTAATTAATAAGAATAATAGCTAACGGCCAACATGGATTCAAACACTGAATAAAAACTTTAATGTTTGGTGGAAAATTGAATATCGATCCTTCGAGTACTCACCCTCTGCTATGTAGTGCTGTAGAATGCAGTCTATCTGAGGGCTCATGGTATCATTGTAAAATGTTATGTGGTCCATTCCCAACAAACTATTCAATTCGATGAACTCCAACATTCTTAGGGACTGAAATTAATAAATATGTATGAGTTATTTTTTATTGTGTTATTATTTGAATGACCATTAAAAAATAAATAAACAAGAAGTTGGTTGGGAGGTGCAGTAAACAAAGAAAACATACTGTAGGGCTAATAATTCCTATAATGTGTGACGCCATTTCGGCCTAAGTTGTAGGACTTTATCAGGTGCAAGTCATAATGAATAGCGTTTTAAAATTTTTTTCAAAACTGTCATACATCTCAAGATGATTCGCGTCTATAATTGGACGGCATTTAGCAAATAGGAACGAACACTCATTGCACACGTTTTGAGTGAAGTTAAATGGCCTTAGAAAATCTGGAAGCTTTCAAATAAGTTTATTTTACTATTTTTCACAAAACTTATTTTATTCTACAATATAAAAATCTTGTGATTTGTTCCACTGAAAACATTAAGTAGTTTGATTCTTTTTCATGATATAGAAACGTTACATTTTCCAATATTTTATTCAACTTCGATTTTCCATCGCAGATAGCGAACCAAGAGATGGATAATGTTTTTTCTGTTGAAATAGTAAGCACTAATCTCATTCAAATCAATCTCAAACTCATTTTTATATTTTTCGTGGGTTGGCTCCTTTCTGCTAATTGCTGTCCATTTATTCAAGTAACCGACGTCAATATATATGTCTATAAAGAGATCTATAATGCTATGTTTTGAGAATACTGGGATGGAAGGAAATTTTTTCGATTAAATAATGGTAATTAAACAATGGATAATTTAAGTAGTTGCCACATAATTTATTCAATATTAAAATAAATAGGTTTCCTATTCAAACATGGAAACACCTGCAATGTACCTTTGAGGCTCTACCTTAGGAGGATGGCAGCAGGCTGAGTACCAACAAGCAGTCATAAAGTTAAGGCAGAGAACCTCGATTAAAAACATCATAAAAATAAGAGAAATACCCTGCCGACAAGATATAATAAAACTTCCCGCCAATAACGGGGACAATAGAGCAAAGTTTTAAAGACTTCCAAGGAACGCCCCTATCGAAAATTCCTATAAGATCATCCAATAGGAAGGCCCAAAAGTAGAGTGGAGGTAAAATGCATGAAAAATAGATATTTCAAGAAGGGGGTAAGAGAAACAGAACGGGGAGGCGGAAAGGAAGGCAGTCTTAGCAGGTTTCAAGCTTGACTAGCTTGGAGTGTGGAAGTGGTAAGACCAGCTGAAGAGCTCATTCCAGAAGGTTCTAAGCGAGTCTGAAGGAAAAGTCGAGCCAGGAGAGACCAGATAGTTCGAGACAAAAGCTGAGGTGATGCGAATCAGACCATCAAATAGCGGCAGTCGATCTCAAGAAGCGAAGCAAAGATTACCCGAAGACAAAAACAGATAAGTCGTAGTCTTTTACATTCAGGTGTACTTATCAGCAACACAGTAAAACCTTAATAGGAAATTTAGACCCAGTATTCTCAAATACTATGTTATAGTCAATAGAGATTAGTTTAGATTGTGCATACAGTTTAATTAATAAATCCTCTTAAATAAAGTCTGATTTTATATCAAAATCTCTCATTATATTTACCCCGCATGCAATCATATAGTTTAGTTAAGTGAATTGATAAACGCGACACCCTTGGAAAGGATCTCCAATGGTATTTACCAATGGTAATTACAACCTAGTGACCATAGCAGGAGGGTCTGTGGTCTCTAGCCTTTTAACTTAAGATAAATCAATAATTCAGTTGTATTGACTGAGTTCCCTTCTGGGACAGATACAAATACATATATGTTGCATAAATAAATTCAGTAAATGCGGCATCTGGAACCTACACATACTTTAGAAAAACAGATAGCCACAAACATAGCAATACACATGTTTGCATTATTATATATATATATATATATATATATATATATATATATATATATATATATATATATATATATATAATTAACCGTTATTTATTCGGCAATATTTCCTTCGGTACATCCCAGTATTCTCAATACATTTTAATATATATATACACATATATATATATATATATATATATATATATATATATATATATATATATATATATATATTTATATTGGAATTTATTGAGAATACTGGTATGGAAGGCAATATTTTCCATTAAATAACGGTTAATTAAGTAATGGATAATTTAATTAGTTGTCACGTAATTTATTTAATATTAACATAAATAGGTTTCCTTTTACTACACAGAAACATCAGAAAGGGATCTTTTACCTTTCTTGCGGTGCCGACAGCGAGCTTAACTAGCCATAAAGATAAGGGCAAGTGAGAGCACCATAAAAATAATCAAGAGGCCGGCTGGCAAGGTATAATAAAACCTGCAGCCAATGACAAGGGACAATAGAAAAACTTTCAAAGAATTGGTGCCGCTGGAAGCGACCACGCCCCCAGCCTAAATTCTTAAAAGACCCACCAATAGGAAGGCCCAAAAGGAGAGTTGGGGCCAAATGCATGAAAAATTGATATTTCAAAATGGAGAGGGGAAAAGGGAGAGAACTGGCAGGCGACACGGAAATAGGGTCAGACAGAGTTGGAGAGGAAGTGAGAGTTAAGTGGGAGAGCTGGAGTGTGTGTGAGTGAAGTTGTAAGGGTAGAAGAAGGAAGAGCAGTTGAGCAGTCCATCCCAGATGCAGTCAGCGAGAACTGGGCAGTCAGAGAACCCAGCCGAGGAGAGAAAACCAGACCATCAAGCAGCAAGGCGGAAAGCACCCGAGATGACGAAGACAACACCAGATAAGTCATAATCCCTTGCATTCATTGTGCACATTGTTGTTTAATATTATGTTGCACCGTAGTAAAATTTTAATAAGCAAGTTAGACCCAGTAATCTCAAATAAAGATGTTAAAGTCAATAATTTATAATGAAATGAATTCAAGTTGTTCATAAAGTTTAATTAATAAATCCTCTTAAATCAAGTATGATCTTATGTCAAAATCTCTTATTATATTTACCCTGCATACCATCATAAAGTTTAGTTAAGTGAATTGATAAACGCAACACCCTTGGACTGGATCACCAATGGTATTTACCAATGGTATTACTGTGGTCTCTAGCCTTTTAACTTAACATAAATCAATAATTCAGTTGTATTGACCAGTTCCCTTCTGGGACATATACAAATACATAATATGTTACATAAATAAATTGAGTAAATGTGATTTTTCGAGCCCCCACCTGCCTAAGAAAAGCAGATTACCAGAAACATAGCAATATATATATATATATATATATATATATATATATATATATATATATATTATTTTATTAATTAATGAAAAAGAGAATTTTACTTTTAACTAAGTATTACCTGATTGTAGTAAAAATGTATGGGCTTGACACAGATTTCCATTTTTCCTGGCGGCGAAGTAGGGGTTGGCTTTAGGCTTGGGTAATAATGGTTGACCAAGAGCCTGTTCGCTGGAGTGGGACTTAATCTCGTCACAATGGACACTGACTTAGGTGGAGATAGGTCGGGCTGGAGAGGGCAAAGGATGAAGCAAGCGCTATACTTCAAGTTCCAGTTCTCTCTTATTGCCTGGAAGATAAGAATACTTTTAAATATATTTTATTTTATCTTAGAAAACATTCGATGGAATGATATGCGAAATGAAATTTTCTGAATTTAAGAAAATCTCGAACGTCTGTATCGAATAGATAGGATATGATAGATAAAGTTCCATGTAATTCTGATTAATGTCTTAGTGTCTTAATATTTAAGAATAAATGCAAGAAAAAAAAATATGATGAAATTTATCTATTTATTCCATAAAATATATATATTTATATGTATATATATATATATATATATATATATATATATATATATATATATATATATATATATATATATTTAATATGCATATATATATATATATATATATATATATATAATATATATATATTTAATATGCATATATATATATATTTATATAATGGAGGGAGTTATTGTTGACCGTATATTTATATTTAAAGGGAGAAGTTGGTCGGGGGTGCGGTCAAAGAAATAGACTACTATAATGTGAACTTATATAATTGTGCCTACGTTTCGGCCTAAGTTTTAGACCATCTTCAGTGCTAAAAGGAAAACAAAATAACAACAATGAAAAAGAGAAAGAGGCAGTACCAGCAACAGTAAAAATGATAAATGATAAAAAACAGAAAATACAAGTAAGATAAAAAAGTATTAAGAATAAAAAGAAAAAGATAACACTAAATTACATAATACAAAAGACAAATGAAAAAATAAAATAAATGAAATAACAATGTAAAAATTAAAAATTAATTGAAAATAAAAATAATGCGATATTTACACAGGGAATAGTGAAATATATATGAAATCTATTAATTAAAAAGACAAATAATATGAAGGTTTGGTAATGTGTAAAGCATACATGCATAGCAAAGCATAAAGCATAAATGCATACAATATATAAAAGTATGCATTTATGTATGCATGTATGCATTTATGCTTTATGCTTTGCTATGCATGTATGCTTTACACATTACCAAACCTTCATA